>OENM01001736.1:13684-27612 GCA_900239745.1 Rotaria magnacalcarata | reverse complement strand
GGTTACAAAAGCATTAGAAGTAGAATTTAAAAATAGTATTTTACTTTTTCTACAAGAATGAGGGTTCAATCAATGTTTTTTGATTTTTTCTTTTTGGTTAAGCAGAAAAAAGACAGTTGCTGGAAAGTGATGTTAAAATTGACATCATTTTTTTCTGTTTTGAGCTCGAGAAAAATTTAAACTTTGAGATGATCAAACGGCCGCCACGCGGCCGCATGATCGAGTTGGACGCTGGACGGAGCGGCCGCTTCCGCTCCGTACTTCTTTATGGGTAAACGGAGCGGCCGTCAATAATATGAGTCATACTTGACAGTAAGGGACGGACCGCGCGCGGTGCACGTCTCTGATGGCCGTGTCTGTGACTGAACGTTAGATTTCAATGGAACTTTGACTTGAAGAAAAACCATAAAAAAATAAACTATTAAAGTACCCTATTTGACTTATTATTACTCGGAAAAAGTAGATTCTATACAGTTTGATCTTCTATCAAATTATCCGAGACGTTAGATATAAAATTGCTTTCTTCAATATCACTGCATGTATACCAGTCATTTATGGGAAAGATTTTGCTTTGCACTGTAAACTAGAAAATAAGTTATAGAGTTTAATCAAGGATATTTTAGGAATGCCTATATGAATTCAATCAGGTTTTTTCAAGTCTATGAAAATCAATGCCGATTTTCAACAAATGGTGTTTTGCTGGTGAATAAATTTGAATTTATACTTTTGCGAAGGGTCTACGAAATCGTTTGGCATAAAAAAAACTTTGAAAGAAATAAAAGGGCAACAGAAGAGGTCAATTTTTAACTGAATGCTGTGTATTCATCAACAGTAAGAAATAATATTTCAAAAATATTGGGCGATCAAACGCCTCGTCACTCGTCAAAACTTTCACTAGCTATTTTACAACGAAACGATAAAAAATGCGGTGCAATAATTAGAATAAACATATTATAGTTAAAAAGAGCATCCAATAGGCAATGCAAAAAGGATTGAAATATTCATAAAACTCAGATAGATCTAACTACGGGCACAGTCAGAGAAGTCTTGAAAAAAATTCAGCTCAGTTACCTTAGCAACAGAACAGCTACTATAGATTTGCAGTTTTAAACTGCAATTTTACTTTTGTTTAGAGAATCTATAAAATTTTGGTACGAAATTCTATTTCAATGTTCTCGAGAAGCTATATTATTTATTTTACTAGATTTTTGTGTACTCAAAAAACAAAAGAGTAAACTATAGAATCGGTCAGTGTGTCCGTCCGTCCGTTTATTCGAATAGCTCTTCACAATTACATTCGATTGAGCTGATTTATTTTGCACAGAATTGTCTTATCAATATCTAGGTTGAGTTCGAAGATGAGAAGGATCCGTCAAGAAATGGCTGAGTTATCGAAAGAATTGTCATTTTTGATCAGACCATTCCTGAGGGAGAGTACAGGGATTTTTTCAAAAGAAAAAAACGACGTTTTTCTCAGAATTATCCACAACATATATAAATCGACTCAGTTTTTAACGCTGATTCCGAATCTGATACTAGTTTTGAACTAAATCATAGCTTTCTAACAAAACATCGCCTGAAAACGGTCTCAAAATGCACAAGAACTGCATCCAGAAACTAAAGTGCCTAGTTTCTCATGATAATTTTGGTGTTCAGACATTCTAGAATGACTCATATGTCCCATGTAATTTTTGCAGTACCCATAACTCTCGGATGAAATCCGAAGTTTCCACATTTCTTATGACTATTTTCTAGAAAGATCAGTTGATGTTACACCGAAGTATTAGACGACGACGGTTCACTCACAAGAGACTTACTATCGAAAATGAATGTATCGAGAAGAAATCTATTCTTTTATATGAAAACTTACTTTCAGAATTATTTTTAGAAGAAAACAATTCGTTTTTGATTTTTCGAATATATTTTACCAGTACTTAATATTTAAATTGAACTGTCATCATTCTAGATAATCATGTGATTGAAACGAATCCTTCTAAGCTTTTAGAAGCCTCATAGATATGTAAGCATAAGTTTAGTGTGGCGTCAAAATATGTCCGACGCTTGATTAGACTTGCTTTTACGTTTCTTGGAAATATTAGAGAATACTTGTCAAAAAATACTTTTATTTTATAAAGCTGTTACAATAATAGGCGAAATAAAAACAAAACTGTTTTACAAAGCACTCATGATACTTATGTTTGCCTATATTTTCATACGCCTAAATTAAGATAAGAGAAACGATGATAATATATGCTTGAATACTAATCACAATTGACTGCTATCATGATTTTTATTACTCCAATACATTGTCATAATTGTATTTGTGTAAAAATCCATTGGAAACTTTTAAAATTTTTTTTATCATTCTAGAAAATATAATCAAATAGGCGATTATCTTTGAAACAATTGAAACGTAACAATTAGAATCTGATCTTCTTTTTGTTTAATTTGGATAGAATATTCTTCGTTTTAATAATGGCTGAGCGGGAACAGAATGACGGTTTCTCGACATCATATAGTTTTCCCTTTCGCGTGTTGTCATACCTGATACTTCTTTATAAGAAATAATTTTCGTTGGAGTAGGCTCAACATAAGGCTCGAATTCATCGTCGTCATCATCTTCATCATCATTATCATTATAATCGTAAATATATTCTTCAACAATAACAGGACGAGATCTAATGCGTTGTGACGGAATACGAGATCTAACACGTTGAGATGGAATACGTGAAGATGGTTTAGCATAGATATCAGCAAAAATAGGACGACGAGGTGTTACACTATTGTTTTGTCTACTTGATGGTAACAATCGAGCTGAATCAGGTTGAAATGGTGTATGAATATTTTTTATTTTTGGTAATTTTAAGGGCGTTTCTCTTGAAGTTGATTTTGGCGCTGATGATGATTGATTGTAGACAGCTGTATTTTTCATTGGTTTAATAGGTCGTTCATCAGGATCTCTTGGCGTTGATGGTTTATTTCGAGTAGACATAGTAAAAGTATCGGATCGATTTGATTTTTGACCAGAAAACAATCTTACTTTTGGCTTTGATGAATCGATTCGCTTTTTAACTTCTGGTTGTGTCGGATCCGTAGAACCTGGAGTATGTCGACGAATAGGAACTGGAGGTCGTACATTTGATTTAAATTCTTGTGTATTTTTTCCAAGATCAAAATAATATTCATGAGAATATGTTGGATCATAAACTGTTTCAGGCCATCCTTCTTCATCTACATGGAAAGGATAGTCGACTAAAAAAGTAAAATTAATTTATTCATAAGCTTTGCTTATTATCTTACTTACTAGGATCAGTGGTAACCATTTGAATATGTTACAATAGTAAGTATGAAACGTTTTTCTCTTTGTCGTTCTTCGTTTAAATGAAGAATTTCTATTGACTTTTTAATGCATTGCAACTGAAAAGTGTCATGCTGATTTTCTCTTTCCATCCAAACAATAACAACAAAAATAGTGAAAAGAAAATGTCAACATTCTCTTGACAACATTTGAAGAAAAAAAAAAAGGAAATACACGCAGACGTCTGCCAAGTGATTTAATTTAAAAATCAAAAATAAGAGGAAGAGAGTATAACGCTCAACAAATTAAACCATTTTTATTCTATTGAGAACAAAGTTATTTTTCACATTGAACAGAATATGATATGCCAGTTGAATAATTATTAATGTTCTTTTTTATCCGTCAGACAGCATATATCTCATTTGATGTCATGACTAGCACTCTATTTCGCATTCATTTTTTCGTCATTAAACAAATGGATCACGAGATTTTGGATATGAATACAAAAATGAGAAATATTAATATATAATGTGTTTTTCTCTTCTCTCAATATTTATTCCAAAACCAATGCACGACTAAATAGATCTACACAGTTGGGGTCACTGTTCAAATTAACAAGGTTTTCTATGTGTATAGAATATTAATTAATAGAGATTCGAAGTATATTAACAATAGACTCTACCCTATCAAACATTCAAATCGATACAATGATGATCAACTCAATACATATTTTCGTTTTTATTTTTATCTATCATTTAAATATGAGCGACGGTCATTTAAATACGAGCTCCAGTCATTCAACGGTCAATACAACACTTCCTGGTGCATTATTTCAACAAGCGACAAGTACTATTTGGTCTACTAGCTCAATAACAACCACTCCAATGACTTCCGTACGAAACTTCGCGCATACCAGAACAACAGCGCCTGTATCATCACCACTAGATATTTCTGCTTGGAATGATTCGAACTGTTTTTGTGTGTATGATCGTACACCTAATCTAGTAGAGTGTTCACCAATGTTGCGAAATCAGCCGCCAATTGTACTTTCAAATAATACTACTCAAATAAATATGACATTAACTAGTTGTATATTTAATGCAAACCGTTTTACTCTTCCAACAATCGAAAACAAACCTATCGATCGATTACATTTAATGGATGTTAATCGTGGAGGTTACCTTGTATTTGATGCTACATCATTTTCAGCTCATAAAATAAGCCATATATCTATAGAATATAATTATGATAATTCACCTACAAAATTATTAATCTCAAATGAAGCATTTTCACAGATATCAATAAAGTCAAAATTACGTAAACTTTCTTTTAAGAACTGTTATCTAATCACATTAAAGAAATCAATTGGAGAACTAGTTTTACTCTTTTCAATTGAATTAACTAATATTCATGGATTTTCTTGGTATGATTTTCTACAAGAAATAAAAGGTTTACGAAGTTTAAAGGATATTACGATTGATGAAATTAATTCCACATCGATAAACAGTATTTTTAATGTATTATCGTGTCAAGATATATTACCTCAATGGAACTTAACTTTTCTCCTAATACAAACATGTAGTTGTGAGTTTATGGAATTTTTAAAAGCAACTCCACACAATGGTAGTATATTTCAGTGTACCAATGAAGCTAAAGATATTCACATTCGTGACGATGTATGTCGATATAATGGGAGCGTATATGAAATCAAAAATCGAACAGAGCAATTTTGTAAACAATGTTTATCTTCTAAATGTTCTGATCGAACATTCTGTACAGAAGCAAATGATTTTAAATCAGATTGTGTTTCACCATCCAGATTTGGTGATGCCAGTCTTCTTAATCCAGTACCGATGACATCCTATACAAAACCATTCATTTTTCAAGGAACTCAGCAATATTTAACTATCAATACCAATAAAAGTCTTGAGCCAGGAGCATTTTATTCAATTGCAACGATCTTAATTGAAGCCAATCAAATTGCTACAGAAAATTCGCCTACTGTTACGCGTATGTTTCATGAAACGTTTACTGAAATGCTTAATAAACCGTGGACAGAAGACATTTTTTCATTACCAATATACGACACAGAAGCAGCAGCATTGTTACCATCAGCAACAGTATCATCGACAACAGAATCACCGCCAACAAACATCTGGCAGGGATTAATCATTTCTCTGGATAGATCGATGAAAAATATTCTGGATAATATCTCAAAATTTGAATATTATAGCAAACCTATATCAGCAATGAGTCTACGTTTTCTAGCAGAACAACAACCAAAAGAAACATTTGGTTGGAAAATAACAAACGATAATAGAATAATATCAAATATCACAGATGAACAATCGACTGATAAAACCGTTACATCGCGTGTGTTTCTTAATTTTCATCGTAATCAAACATTTGAATTCACTTGTAATGTATCGTAAGTTATTTGATTAGTAATAAACCAAATTTCGAACTCTTTTTTTTTCTTCTGTAGGAATCCATTAAATGATTGTACAAATCGTTATTCAATAACGACAATTAAAGCACAAAGATTATTTTATAAAACAGATCGAATTCCACAATACGATGTTATTTCAGTAGTTGCACCTACACAAAATCAATCTGTTACATTTTTTTTCGATCAAAAAGTATCATCAAATGATATATCAGATCGTTTAAGCAATCAAATCAATGTGATCAAAGTAGATCCATTCTATGATAAACTTGGTTCTATCACTATTATAGGTACGTGTATGTATTTAAATACAACGGCAATGATTTGGGAAACCGATGGCTGTTTAACAGATCGGAAATTATCGAATAGTACTTCTGTAACATGTACATGTGAACATTTAACAATGTTTACAGTATTTTTTTCGTTAACATGTGCACCTCCGTCAATATCATTGGCAATTTTAAATTGGATCGGTTGTATTCTTTCAATTGTTGGTCTTTCTATAACACTAGTCATGTTCATTATTATGAGTCTATGCCGACAAACAAAATATTCTATGCATGGAGCATCATCATCAACTTCAAGTTCAAGTCAAGAATTTCGACGAAGAACTATGGTAGAGAAACGTTGTTTTTTTTTTTTGAAAAGTCTATTACTTGGTGTGAAAGAACATTGAGATAAAGAGGTGACAGACAAGTAGTGAATATATGCATTGATGCTTTTAAGTAATAGTAATAGCTCGTAATAACAAAGAGAAGCGCGTAGGCTGCATTTTGTTTTTATTGATGATCAAAAGGTAGGAATGGCTAATTAAAAAGTCATATCAAAAAATGTTAATGCATATACCAGATGGATTAAAGGAGGCTGTTGGAATCAAAAAAAATACCAAATCATGAATACAATATTCATCATTGCTTATATTTGAACTTATTTCTGTTTCAAATTTGGACTAGATTTACTATGTACAGGTTCATCCGAGCTGAGCAGACGTGATTTTGAACACTAAACCTAATATTATCATACTATTCATATTAATTTTTTTCTAAATACTCGCACGAAAAAATCAGTTGATGCTATTGAAGCAAAAAATTCGTCGAACTTTTGATTTAGTCATTGAATAGATCCGACACTCTAACAATATCATTCTCAAAATAAGTGAGTATACTTCAATCAATTTTACAAGAGTACATCTTTTATTATGTTTCTAAAAACAAGATAGTAACTTGCCTAAAATAGAGAAAATAGTTTCTTTTGCAAATATGAATTGAAAAGAAATATCAGTCAAAATGTGATATTTTGTTTTTATAGAAATCCCTAATTCCCTAGAGAATAAGATTTGATGCTTATTGGACATTGCAAAGCTTCGATCGATGACAGGTGAAATATAAGTATTTCCGATCAATGAAAAACACTGTTCAATCGAGATAGACTAAGTGTCACTTCCCGTATAGAGATAAATAATAGCTTCAGTATATTTCTTTATTTGTCTTATTTTATGTATAGAACAAACCACCACATCTATCAATAGTAAAATCCATGTTATTGATTTTATGCCTACTATTAATTCTAATGAATACTTTAATCTTCATTCTTACATTTGTTAAACCTGGCCGAAATCTTCGTTGTACACTACTATCAGCATTACTCTATTACTTTACTTTAACAGCTTTCATATGGAAGCTTTTATTTGCTCTACAGCAAAGTTTATTTCTAACAAATATATGGAAAATACAATGGTCGGATCAAACATTATTTACGATTTATTCTATTTTAACATTTGCAATACCTGTTATTCCATTGTATTTTATGTTTATCAAATATGAAGATGAAATATTTATATCATCAACATGTGACTACTGTTGGCTATCACGAGAATTTCTCCTCTACGGATTAATTATACCAATATTAGTAATTATTTGTTTCAATATAATGTTTTACTTATACACAATGCTGTTTTTATGTATAAGGAATCGTGAACAAGTAGGCTTACGTTCAACAAGACCTGATCAATCGAGACGTATACAAAATATTAAAATCGGGCTTTTCTTTGCTATTATTATGGGTTTTAGTTGGATATTAGGATTTCTCGTGCTAATACCAAATTCATATGTTCAATTCATCGGAAATATTCTATTCTGTATTGTTAATGCATTTCAAGGTTTTGCTTTTTCTATTATGGTATTTTTTATGATTGAACAAAAATCATTTATTCGTTCTTTTCGTTGGTTTTGGAAACGTGAAAAGGAAAGAAAAATAATATCACACTCACAAAGTATTATGCCACAAGAATCACTACCAACATCTAATGATAATGATACTATAAAAATAAAAAATAGATTTAACTCATCAACTCGTACCACATCAATAACATCAAGTGGTGATAATAATACACTTGAGATTTATGATCATTATCGCAACAGAAAATTACTTACAGAACAAGAAATAGAAGAAGACGAAGATTTATATAGTTCACCGACTTTTTAAAAAAGAAAATTGTCTTTTTTTCTTGTATAAAATTTGATATTGAATAATTAAGCTAATAAATTAAAAACTATCAAAGTAAAAAAACTAGCTAACATTACATACAATCTGAAATAAAGTGTTCGTATTGTAGACAAATTATAATAAGTTCTTCGGAAAGTATTATTATTTTAATTATAAAAAAAAATGAAAAAGTGAATAAATAGAAAATCTTCACAAGAATTGTTCATGCAATGATAATTTATGGAATTAGAATGCTAAGAAACATTCATTTTAAAGGAATGACGCATCATTTCTGCATTAATTTGAATATTAGGTAGTCTTTGTATGCAATGCTGCAGAGTTTTTATAAAATCAGTTGTACTATCATGTAACTGCGTGCATTGTGTTCTATGCATTTCAATGCATTGAGACGTCATATATGGTACTCTACTTGGCAAAATCTATATCCTTATTATCATACGTTATCTCTGTGTCCATATCCATATGCTTATATCCAAATACTTCTACTACTATCACTATACCATGAAGTCTACAGTTCTTCCCATGTTACCTTACAACTATATAAATACCAGAAGCCTTAAACCCCTCTTCTTATACCCTTAAAGCGATATACCACTCCTATACGCTTATCATTACACTATATTCCCACCTCTACAATTTGAAAATGTCAAAACCGTTATTAATTCTTATATTATCAGACAACATTTCTGGTTTTATACAACCAAATGATTGCTTTAATAATATGTAGTTAACTTCAGCAATACTTCATTAAGCGTTCAGTTCACTTATAGAGAGAGAATTGGTATAATTGCTGATATTGTAATAGTAACTGACACAACAAATACTACATCAAAGTGTCTGAAAATATTATTCTGATTCGCTGATTTTTGGTAAAATGCATTTGGGTTTTTTAGACGAAGATATCCCTGAAACCTGAAAAAAACCACTAACCATAAAAACATAAATATAATATGTATTCATACTTATATTATATAATGATTATCAAAAAATAAATAGCACTAAACACAAGGGAGAAAAAACGGCTCCTGGATCCTTGGATTCTGACAGCTCCTCGTGGATCCTGATGGATTCTGTGGATTCTATTGGATTCTACTGGTTTGTGGTGAATTCTTATGAAAATGAAACGTATGATATACCCTTTTCTACCGTTTAGCAGCATGCGATAAACCCTTTTATCCACCCATCAAAAGGCGAAATAAAAAGGTTTATCATAGCGTTTATATGACTGAACAACTTTAAAAGGGTGTATCATACGTTGCATTTTCATAAACCCTATCGAAGGTGTTAGAGAGTACTCTAACAAGTTATTTATTTATTTATTCTTATACATTCTTGTTTCGTCTTTATATGTTATGTATTTCTTATATGTGCAATCCAACTCGAGATGCACATACGTCAACCGCTCTTTTTCATTCTTTCTTTCCGCTCTCTGCGTATCTTTCTTTTGTGTCTTCTTTCCTCCCGTGGTGACGACGTAAATAATGGCATCGTTTCTTCGACTGAAATTTAAGTGCATTTATAGAATGATGCACCACCCCAGTCGAAGAAAACGGTCGTATACGATACAAATATGGCCGTTTTACGTGCCGTATTTTCCCCGTATAACAGGGACAGTAATACGACCGTATGTTCTATAGAAAACCATAATATCACGCAGACTTTACGAGGTTTTACGGCTGATATACGGTGTCCGTGTATGACCGTAATATTGCCCCTGTTAAAACGCCTTAATACGGCTTAAAACGGCCGTTTTACGACGGAATACGATGCAAAAACGACCGTTTACGGTAATGTTACGCCGGTTTACGGTGGTTCATTTTGATCGACCTGGGCATCATCTTTATATACAAAATCGTCTAGTCGAAGAAACAAATGCCTTTTCTTCCTTTGTTTCTTTTCTCTCTCTCTCTCTTGTGTGTGTGTCGCTTGTATTGCATAAATAAATTAAAAAAAGAATAAGAAAAAAAGATTAAGATTCAGATTAGGAATCGAAAACACGAAATTTGTTGTTGATTGTTTAAATAGAAATATGAATTTCTATTTTGTGAATTGATTTAAGTTACAGCGGAGCCTCTGTAGCACTTTCTATCTCAGTTTTTTTCAATATCTTCATATTAAACACAAAACTGCATGTTTTGCTTTTCTCATTTTTCTGTCATTATTATCTACACTGCTATATTGTAAAAATCAGACACATCGCTAATGTAGAAATATCGCTGATCGAATAAGACTACTTACCAGCCGATATCAAAATGCTTTTTTTTAATGTGAGTCTGTAAGAGGTATTACTTTATATATATATATAGGCGTTACATATTTTTTCTTTTTTCCAGCATAAAATGTTTACCTGAGTCAATGAAGTGTGACTCTAATTTTGATACTTCCTATTTTCGCATATCAAAACATTGTTTCATGTACATCACAAGTTTACCAAATAAGGGATTCATATTTTCCTTTCGGTTTTGACTAGTGCAAAAAAAAATGACGGGCATGTTACTATTTCTTTTGATGAAGTTAGTGGGTGGGTGACTGTATAAAATAACATTAACCAGACCCAGACCCTGAGAAACCATTTTTGACGCAAAGGTAAAGTAATCAACATCCGTGCGTAGAGTAATAGACCCTTCCGATCAAAAAGTAGAGCAATCGATTTCTGTACGCTGAATGATAAACCCCATCAACGATAGAGCGGAAAGATCAATCCCTGTACGATGAACAATGAGCTTCTTTCAACAAAAGAGAAGTGGAATCAACTCTCAACCGAAGATGAAACTATCCCTTGAAATGCGAAGGTAGATAAGCCGATATTTGGCAGTAGAATAAAAAACCTGTCAATGAAGAGACATGGAATCGAGCATTCACGTACAGTACTAAACCCTTTTTATTAAGATGTAGATGAATCAACTGTTGAACGTGGAATACTTAATCTTTAGCAGTAAATGGTAGCAGAATCTACCCTTAGGCGTAGAACAATGAACTGTTTCTGAGAAAGGGTAACTTACTCTACCCAGAAAGGCAGAGTGACGTACCCTTTTAACGAAAAAGTAAAATAGTAAACTCGATAACGAAGAATAAAATACCCCTACCTTGAAAGCGAACAGCAATCTACTACCATCCATTGAAAGATATACTCTTATCTTAAAATCGTAGAATAATGAATCCTTATGTACCCATCATATACCCATTGAGTTTTCATAAACCCATAACGTCATAAACCCTTCGAATAATAAACGCTAAAATGGTTCATCACATCGTAATAAACCCTTCAAGGGTTTAATGGAAAATGTTTTTAAGCGCAGGGGTAAGTCATTGCCCGGATTCTTTTAGCAGTGTAAGTGAAAGTATTTTCATTGAACACACTCTCAAAAAGCGTCCAATTATCAAAATAATGTATCCATATTAATTTTTTCTTTACCAAAAGATAGGAACTCACTCTACAATATACATATCGAAGTTTAAGTTCGAAGATACGAATTTAATGGTACTGAGCTTTATGACTGACCATTTCGAGATTCTTTTATGCTTGAGACCTGCGAGAAAATAAAACATTTATTACGTCGGAGGCAAGAAAAAACAGTATGACAAAACTGTTGCAGTTGATATCACAGAGACACGATGATCAATCCGCCTTTTCATTATACATAGCAGAAATATTCATCTCTTTTGACATACGTGGTTAAAACCGTCTTCTCAGGGATGCTCTCTCAAACGTTGATATTATTTCAATAACTTGATAATGCTTCCGACTGAGACGATTGAAACAGTTTCTAGCAGATTATGAGTTATATATCAGAGTTGTAATCGATGATAAGTACAGCTGTTCGTTTCTTTTGTTGTTCTTATCTTATATGATAATTGTTCTGAAAGGTTTTCTTTTTTTAGAACAATCATTGAATGAGCACAACCGCATTGGATTAATTAGACATTGCAATTCGAATAACATATTTTATAGCTTCTATGTATTTTTGGAATTCATTATGTATGCTTCATGTAATTTCTCGATGCACTGTAACCATGCTCAGTCGTTGATCTTTTGTGAACACTATTGGTTTTTAAACAGCTTGATGCAGCTTTCTTATGACTATAATAAATCAATGGTATGAATTGTACTCAGTTTGACGTAAATTACTCATGATTAACGAGTACAGTGTCAAAATTTCAAATGTCTAACTGTGCCATCTGCCTTTCACTTGTAAAGTATTTGACAATCAATGCATAAAAGACTAATTTACTCGAACAGTTTCGATGTGGTTAAATAAACTATTCTATCGAAAACCTAATAGAAAATAAACAAATTTGATCCCTCTAGATTTCAATTTATGTGTGCATTCTTCATATCCGTTCTTGATTATTCAATAATAATAAGTCAACTAAACTAAAAGAGACAATATTTACATGCGCATTATTATTTTAGTTAGGTGACACGAGAAATATTTAAGAGATTGGATCAACTCTCGATGCCCTACGACGCATACCAAATAAAGCCCACGCAACGATAGCCGAAACTAAATTTGCTAAAAGTTCCAGTATAGCAATAAGAAAACTTCATTTAAGATATTTGAAATCCCAGTTGTTTTCTACAGTACTTCTGAAGGAAATGAGAAAAGCTCCGTTTGGGGTAAATTGATAAACACATATTTCCTCAAGAGTTGCATTAAGATTTTGTCGAAAAAAATATGCAAAAGCAATAGCTCCTACTACAGACCGCAGAGTAAAGAACGGCAATCGACATATCAACATCAATTTACTCCTTAACAGCAGTGGGATTTACGAGCGTTCTACACGGCAAAGTTTGCTCACAGACTTAAAGTGTCACATAAAAATAAATTTTTATTACCAAACGCAGAAGACTAATTGAATCAGCGGCGTAACCAGGGGGAGACAAATGGGCAATTGCTCATTGTAATTTTCATTAGTTAATTTTTGCCCATTGAAATTTTACTTTTTCACAATTATTTGCGTTTGAATAAACCAGCTACTGTCTTTTTCTCTTTCGTTTGAATCGCATATGTACCCTTTACTTGTTCTTATGAAGAATTAATAGACGAAAACAGAACAAAAAAAAAAGACCAATGCACAATTGTACATGCATTTCTATATGTATACTTGTTCTTTTCTTTTATCTTCTCTCAGAAGGCTGACATGAAAAGAAAACGATTGGACTATACCCTATCTTGTCCAGTTTGCCATCTTGTCTCTTCTTTCGCGCTACTATATTATAAGAAAACTCTACAGACAAAAGAACAAATATTCTGATATAAAATTGCGCACTTACACTTATAATTTTGTTGTTCTCTTTTGTCCTGTTTTAAAAGACTAATACTAAGCCATGTCAACTGGAAGCCGACCCAATACACAGTGCTGGACTCAGAAAATCAATAAGGGGGTGACACTCCTGGTCAGAAAGTGGTTTTTGAAGACCCCAGGTCGAGCAATCCGACAGTGGGCACCTATCGGAACCCATCCGATCCAACTGGAATCCAATACGATTTTATCGGATCCTGTCAGATCTTACAGAATTATCGTTGGATTCCGGGTCGAGGAATCCAATAGAATTGTATCGGATTGTAGGATATTTTCAGGTTCCTATCGGATCAGCTGACCTGGGACTATTTGAGGCAATACGACTCCTTTCTGTTTCATTTCTGCTGGGGAAAATCGAAAAGAATTTCGTGAAGT
>OENM01001736.1:0-13675 GCA_900239745.1 Rotaria magnacalcarata | reverse complement strand
GTCCTCGCCGGTTAGCTGTAATGGTAGATTCGCCAGTGGCAATACGTTATTAAGTTATCACTCTTCTTCGAAATATTGAAATAATATGTAAAAATTTACAATCGTCGTCTTGATTTTGGTGTTTGAATTTCAACACCAAATGCTATAAATAAAGACTGCAGATAGAATTAAATATGTATAGCTCAGCAAGTTTGAGGCAGGCTTAGAATCTGAGTTTCTTTTCATATATTTTAGGTTAAAAGAATCTCATATTTTTTGTGTAGTTAAATTAACATCATTTTATTTTATTTTTGTGTTTTTTCTACGTTATCAATACTTTGTTGGGTTAAAAAAGTTTGGCCTATCAATAAAAATCTTGTCAATTTTGCCTATGGTTTTATTTTTTGACTTAATAGAAGTTTGCCTAATGGTCTAAAAATCCTGGTTACGGCGCTGAATTGAATATCAGTAGAGAAATACGAAACAAGAGTAGCCAGAATAAATTCTAATGAATAAACTAAATACACAAGCAGAATATACGAAAAAACATTTAAATTATCATCTACTTTATAGATAGAATTGTTGTACATAAATGTAACGTTAACAAGAGGTATCAGTACTTTTTAAAAACTGAGAAATGGCGACATTTACAACAAGCATAGACGATTTAAACTTCTTTCAGGTGACATATAATCTATCCTCTTCCTATAAAATTAAGAAAAAAAACTTTATTCTCCAAATTCGAGCGACCCAGGAAATGCATTCCGGCAACAGTCCGATCATATTTGATATGAATTCCTATAAAATCGAAGAATCCCTATATGAATCCATGTTGTGGATCAATATTCTGATGATCAGTATTGTGATTCAATCGTATGCTACGAAACACATATTTAAGGCTCTGACTAGTCTCTAGTGGTGGCATCAAATACTGATTAGTGTCCAATTAATGAAATATGCATTTTCCGTCGGATTCATATTCAAAAAGTCAGAGTAGAATTCTATTCTATAAGCATTGATTTCTTTAAAAAATTATAAGTTCACAGAATTCTGCTAGATAGACATGCTGAAATCGCTGATTCTCTAAAACAATATATTACAATCTTAATCGATGCACCTGATAGCACAGTGAAAAAGTTTTTTTTTTATTAGGATATCAAAAAAAAGCACCAACAAATAGACAATGTTCTGTAATTGAACTTATTCAGAAGAATAGCAAAACAAAAAAGACACACAATAGATGTTCAATAAGAAAACTGTATTACCATAAATGTCGAGATTTCTTGTAAAGTATCAGAAGAATTCATTTCTTTAATTATTTCGTGCCATTAATCGATCTAAATGAAACAGGAAAAAAAATATTCAATAATATTTATTCAATAATAATCATAGCAGCGAAAGAATTCCCCCCCCCCCAAATCCTGCTTCATCATTTAATTACATGTTGATGATATAATTGGCGATAGAAATTCAGTACTTAAACTGGACATATTAAAATTATTGTGACTATCATCTGCAATTTCTTTAGAAGAAAATGAATAATAATAATAATCGTCATCATCAGAAAGAAATTTTCTTAATTTTTGACAATAAAAAGAAAATATAATAACCTTGTGATTGTGTCACTGCATCAACTAATTGATAAGCACGAGCTATAACAGGTAGGTCAGCCGAAACAGTTGCTTCATTAGTGAATGCATGCGATACAGCTTAAAAAAGAAGTTCAATGTATCAGTCAATAGTTTTGCTTTAATTCAATATTATTAATTCATACTTTCAGCTAATTCGTGATAAGCAAAATGAAGGTAAAGTAGAAAAAACATATGAATTGCACTAACAAACAATCCAAGAAGTACACGATAGCGTGGGTTTATTGTTCTTGCCATAACGACAAGCATCTATTAATATGAAACAAGCATTTAACCTGATGGTTACTTTTCAATTTTGTAAATATACCATTCTTATTGCAGCTAATCCACCAACAATACACCAGAGACCATAAAATAACAAGTGATCATGACCCGTATGAATAAATGTGGCAAGAAAAAGAACCAGACAATGACTGAATAAAGCATAGCCCTAGAAATATAAATTATTGTTATTAATTTAATATCTAAATAAATCTTCATTTTTGACGAACATTTAAACAGAGAATTTGAATAAGGTTAAGATGTGTATTACAAACAAATGAAACTGATGATATTGCAAAACTTGAACCAATCCAATAACCAAAACTAATAAGAAAACTTGTACCAATTAATGTACCATCTTCCTATAAAAATAAAAAAATTCTAATTGCAACGAAATTGTTTTACTTAAACTAATAATTTTGTGAAAAGTTCGACACAACTCTTTCTTTTATTACTATTCTGTAACGAATTTATTTCAGGAAGTCATTCATTAAAAATGTAACGAAAGTAGTAGTATTTTATTTAAATTTGTTCTTCTAGAAGATCGCACATCTTTTATTTGAAAGTTTGAATAGAGTTCGACGGTTTCGAAAATAATTCTTTTAGATCTATTTTACACAACTCTACCTTCTGAATTCTTGAGATTAAAAATGGCAAATATTTCTCTATAGATATATATATTTAATAATTCTTTGAATATTGCTCAATATCATAAATGATTTGAAACTTCTCAAGAGACATTCGTCACTGTATTGCTTTTCGTAAAGGAATTAACAAATGAAATAGAATTCTACATACAACAGAATGACTTGCTAATTTCATTTGATAGATTAAAATTGCCGCTAAAGTAAAAACAATCATTGATGGTCCATATAATTCTGATTTAATATTCTAATAATAAATATATGGAAAATAAATTTATAACAAAAGCAAAACAATAAATTTCCATACTTCCTCTGGCGATGGCCATCGGGGGGTTAATGCATGAAGTAATCTAAGTAAAGAATATTCATTGTTAAATATAAGTAAAATCTCCTATATACCGGCGTAGAATTTCTTTGGGTTCAACATCAAAGTACGGTCGAAGATAATCTATATTTGCATAGAAATTTATTGCTTGTTGAGCACGAGCACGTCCAGCGGTCCATACCTGGAATTTTTTATTGTATTTGTTTTTTATTTACGTTCATAAATAAATAAAATACATACAATCGAGCCTACACTTGGCATTCCACTTTCAAGCGATGTTGCCTGTGGATTATTATTATTATTATTATTGTTATTAATCGTTGTTCTTCGTTGAAGATTTTCCTGCATTTTGGAATTCTCTGATTTTCAAATCAAATAAGAGACAAAACAGCATGAAATGAGATTTATATCGATATATATATGCTATCAATCAAAGTTGATTTAAAAGTGACATCTATTCATGAGAATTTGTTTTGTTCCTAATAGAAAAATACATCTGTTTGAAGAAAATTTGCATAGAATCAGAAATTGTTTTATTTTTTTTATTGTTTATTATATTAATAAAAACGTATAAAAATATGATTGAAAGAATAGTTGTACCAATGGAAAACATCAACAGGCAATCAATGAACGTTTTTGTTTCTCGTTCTTAAAAAAAGTCCACTTAATCGAAATAAAGTTATACAATAATGAATAATTAAAAAATGTCGACTATTGGCAAAAAACGACGCCATCCAACAACTAGTTCACCAAATGATTCCGATGAAGATAATTCAGGTAGAGCTACATACTAATTATAATGTACTATATACTTCATTTTTGTTTTAATATATAATTTAGAACAACTACAAAATTCGGCCAGTCAATTATCAAATAAAAGGCGTGGCTCTGTTGCAGCAGATTTTGCACCTCATCGTCTTATTTTCAGTGAACGACAACAGATGGCTGTACTTAAACAATTAACAGCAGGCGAAGAATCGAATCGTACGTCCATGTTATTCATTTTTTTTAATGATAAGTTAATTCTATGTAATAGCTGGATCTCAATCACCATCATCAATAACTCCACAACCACGTCCATCGAAAATAAATCGACGTAATGAACATGGAGAAACGATCGTTCATATTGCTGCAAGAAAAGGGGATATAAAACAATTGAGAAAAGTTCTTAAGGCTGGAGCAAATGTTAACGAAGGCGATAATGCTGGTAAAATACTTGTATACATAGAATATTTCTATTTTACTCTTTTGGTTTTCTATTATAGGTTGGACACCGTTACATGAAGGTAAGATAAAAAAAAGTTTATTTTTTCACTTCAAAAGAGAAGAAATAACAAAATAGCGATTGGAAGTTATTTTTGTTAGTCGGAAAAAGCTCTCAATTTATTTAAGTAGTTTTTCTATATACATATCAATGCTAGTGAATTAACATCGAAAGGATTTGCCACGTAGGATTAAATAAATATTTAATCTTAAGTACTTTAACCCATTGACTTTACAAATTTATTAAATTTTCTTATTTAGCTGTAACAAAAAATCAATTTAAAGCTGCACGTCTTCTTTTAAAATCCGGTGCTAATGCTAATGCGCCTGGGCCCGAAGGACAAACACCCATTGTTGATGCTGTTCTTAATAATAATACTATGGTACATAGAAGTTTCTATGATTAATCTCTCATGACATAAATCTTTCTTTTTATCTAGATGATTGAATTATTATTAAATTATTCAGCTGATCCATCAGCTGTAGATTCAACACGTTTAAATGAAACAATGTTGAGTATTATAAAAGGTGAAACATCAGTCCTCGATTCATCTGATAACGAAAATGATGATGAATCAATTAGTTCATTATCATCATTAACAAGCGATGACGACTGTGAACAGGACGACAAACAAAATTTTCATTCAACACTTGTGGAAAAATTGGATAAAAATCTCTCGCAACGTTCAAAATTTGCCAAAATTCAACGAAAAGTATGCAAATAGAAGAATCTCGGCTTTTTCTTAGTAGATGGTTTTGCTTTTAGCCTCTTGGTCGTTTCCGTCCACGTTCATCACAATCATCAGATTCATCATCATACAGTAAACCTCGTACAGCAAGTGGAAATAATGAGACATCATCTGGAAAAAATCCATATGATTTTGATAGTGAAGAAGACAATGAAATGCGCAAGTCGACAAATGAGGTAATTTGAATTTTTTTGTTTGTTTAAAACTTAATGTTTGTTTAGACTCGTGATGAAAATAAGAAAAAAACAGTACGTAAACAAGAAAGCTTAAAAAAACGTGCCAATAGTGGAAGCTCAATACCATCCAGTGAAAGTTTGAATATAAAAAAACGCTCAAAGAAAATCGATTTATTTAAAGAAAAGCAAAAGTTTCAATCAACATCAGATGATGAACAATTACAAATTTACCGTGTACCACCGTTGAAAATTGTCTTAGCTAGAGCTGTTCTTCATAAAACATCGGATATTGAAAGGTAAAATATTATAAAAATGTATGTCAAAAAAGAACAGAAGAAGAAGACAAAGCTAACGCATTTTATGTGTCATAAAACCTTTATCCGTTATCAAGAATAACAAAATATAACTAAGAAAGGGAATTTGCTATTTAATAATAGATAAGAATAGAAAAAAGTAAAACATTTAGATCATTGATGTCAGAGAGTCACTTGAAAAAGACGTCATTATGATTCATCATATACGTTTAAAATTTAGTTTCAATATTTATAGAACATGTTGATCATGATACTACTGAGTAAGCTGCAAAATTACGGATTAACAACGAATAGATTTAGCTTAATGTTAAATTAGATCAGTCGATTTATACTAATTAAAATTCATTTCGACCTAATCGGATTAGATTTCGTTTTTTTTTTGAAAGCTGAAGTTTTTCAGGATTCATTTTCTCGATTACGTATGACTAAGTACTGTTCGATACTAATGACGACAACGCCATGCCAATTAGTCTAATTAATTACCGATATTTTTACCCTAGATATGAACTTGTAACTATATACATATAGTCTAAACCGAAATATCTCTTAGAATGGTGCATCGCAGCGCTTGTCAGGATTCCCGCGAAAAAAATTATTTGCAAACGACGTCCCTCTCGGGATTTATCGGGACACTGCGATGTATGACTAGAATTGCAACCTAGGGAAACTAACACTCTTAATTTGATATATAGCTTGCCTACAGATACACTGATGGCTTTGATCATATTTTGATCTGTCTAATCTCGAAATCAATCTGCCTGATGTAAATGAAAAATTACTGTGCATCAGATAGCAGCGATAATGGCAAAGCCATAACTAATAAAAACATCTAGAAATTAATCATGTTCAGTTCTTAAAGATAAAAAAATCTAACATAGTCGTGCCGATTAGATAGAGAAAAACATTATCGAATGAAACATTAAGATAGGATGATTATAAACATTGCACTACGACCTATATATATATATATACATATGAATACCTATTCGTGCTTAAATCCGGAAAGTCTACTGTAAATATTATGTTCACTTGATTAGCAATAATTCATCATAAATATTCATTGAGACCTATTATACAGGGTACAATCACTAACGGTGATTCTCACTGTTTCGAGAAAAGTAAATAATGTGATTCATCATGCATACTTGATTCAAGGATGAAGAAAGAAAATCTTTCATGTGTTTCGATCACAGTGACACAAATGCAATCAGGGTTTTTGTGTAAGACACACTGAATAAGCATTAAGAAAAATCCCTATAAAAATCAATTGTATATAAAGAAAATATGCATACAAATGTTTTTTCGATTATAATAGAATTAACATATTTTTGTGTTTCGTTGAACTAGAGTATTATTAGAAAAATTTTCTTTTTGTTCGCTAAAAAAGAAAAAATTCTATTAAATACATTTCAAATAATTATTCCCATAAGATGTACTTATTTGTTAAAACAGGAAGCCATTTTCTCTAGATAATAACGAAAGTATTTATAAATCGGTCAACATTTATTCATGCATGTCAAGATGTGTAAAAGTTTCAATCAATTTGATGTCATATAAATATTTCTTTATGTCATCTTTTGTGAATTCATAATCGATGCGTATTTATAATTTATATGCCTCCTCCTCCTCCTCCTCCTCCTACTCAATTGCATATTTATTTCTCGAGAATTAATAGATCATTTTGACTTAATAAATACTTCTACTAATAATAAATGAACAGAATATGATTTTTTGCTTTGTATGACATAGGTATAATGCTTTATTTGTTCTACTTTTAGGTCTCTATTAGTGTTCTATGTACCCTAGACGTTGAAACTTAAAATAGTGTGTCAAAAATAAACGTCGTCGATTTAACATCAGTAGTATGCATACGTATATATGTAAAAGAACACATCACAAGAAATAGCGGGGAGAAACATTGTGTCAAATAAGAAAAAGAGAGAAAAGAAGAAATAAGGGCAAACAAAATACACAGAGAAAAAAGTGTGCGTCTGTCTATGTGTGTGTGTTCGACATCGGGGCGGTCGTTGCGAATGCCACTGGAAGATAGATATTATTATAGAAGAAATCAAGCAGAAGAAACGGCTGTAATAATCAGCGATTAGTAGATACTCTATATCAACAATAATACTAACAAATGAATAGATTTATCTGATTCTAAGATTAAGTAGATAGGCATTACCTCTTTTTTTTTTGTTTTCAAAATAGTTTACTAACCTTGTTTTAATATGATTATTCCGTTTTGATTGACTTAAATAAATTTGGTTTCTAGTAAATCATCAAACAAAATAGAATATTATTGACCATAGTATGTCATTTTTGTGTTCAGGTATTATATAATGATGTAAACAAGAGAAAGAAAATAAAAAGAATAGGTACGATCGATAAACACTAAAGATATACCCATGAAACGAAAGAATAAAAGTATATATATATATATACTGTGCAGCATGTAGTGTATGTGTGCATAAGAGCAAGAAAACGACTTTCTTCTCATTCTTCTTGTTCTCTTCTTCCCTATCCTTCATTTGTTCGACGCATACACATTGCAGTAGAGAAATAGTCAGGTAGGAGTAAACTATATAGGTGAGCTGTCTTTTCAAGTGCAAATAAAAAAAAAACATGAGATGAAAAATCTATCATTCGAAATTGCATTTAAATATCAATAGAAAAAAAGAACTTTTAGTATACGCCTTTTTCATGTGTCATATTTCTGTTTTTCTTTGTCGTTCTAGTTTAAATCTTTCTAATATGGATAATAATAATTTAACTGTCGATACATCATCAATGCCAATCATAGAACATAGCAAAAAACTATTGTCGTCGATGTCATCCAGTATTCCTGTTACGTCTTCAGAAAACACCGAAAAAAGTCAAAATATAAAAGAACATGAAAATGAAGATGAAATCCTTAAATTGAATCGACATAGAAATTCTTCTCATATATCTAATCTCGAACAGGCTAAAAGAATTCCTTCTTCTCTTTCACAATCTCAGTCACCGCAATCAATAATATCAACACTTCTGGATAAAGTTATAACAGAGATCGAAACCACCAATGATCAACAGTTGAATTCTTTGCCGATCATTGAAGACGATCAAATGGAAGTCGACGACGACGATGATGATGATAATGACGAAAATGAGGACGATGATGACGATGGTGAGCCAGGTAATTTACAAAACAATCTATCAAATAAATCCATTAAAATAGACAAAGAACGATCAACAGCGAAAACATCTTCATCATCATCATCGTCGTCATCGTCGAAACGTGATTTGAAACCAACAACACGAACATTACGATCACATGCGCGAGCTAAAGTAAATTCACTAACATTAATACAAAGTTCATCGAATACATACAATAATGTTCGACGTGTATCGAGTCGTCGACGAGCATTAGAAAAAAAGTCCTTGTTAAGTGCAAATGAAAACGAGAAAAAACGAAAATCATTATCTGAACGTTCAAAAAAAGATAAAGATAATACCGCAACAAATGATGATATTCATACATCAAGTTATTCAGATGATCAAACAACAGAGAATACAAATAGTATGAAGTCTTTCCGAAAACGGACTACCCAGTAAAATTTATATTTTTGTTTTTAGCCGAGAAATTATCACATACGGTAGCAAGTCAACATGATGATGCTAGTTCATGTTCAAGTACAGGTGCTGGCGACGGTAGTAGTACGAGTAGCTCAATGACAAATAATAAACAATCAAATACGAATCCCGACATTGATACATTACCGCCTAATAAACGTCGATTACGCGAAAGAAATGCTGTAATATCGAATACTTCTTTACCATCATCATTAACAAACGATGCATCGAATAATTCAAACTCAACTACTATCACAGATAATTCACTAACAGAAACAATTACAACTCGTGAAATACCAATTAATAGTATTAAACAATTTCTTGAAATTCGTCAACAGGTAAAAAATCGTTTCTATGGATTTTTCATTGATCGAAGAATTCGTAGATGGCAGAATCTCATTCAATTGAAAGACTTATAGTCTAGAGAAGCGATTTATTATTAAAATTTCATATAGAATCTCCATAAAATCATTCTGATGCGTCTCAATTAATTGCAGTATAATTTTCTTTTCACGTCAATGATTGATTTTAGGGAGGAAAAGTACCGATTTCTAGACCATTACACGATTTACTAATAATATAGGAACAAATGAGATTCATCACAATAAGAAAAAAAATGCGTTTTTGTTTTACTACAAGGTAAAATCATAGTAGGATAAACATTTTTTTTACATCCCGTTTGTTTTTCTTTCATGTATAAACAAATAGAGCTTTAAATCATTATCTGAAGAATATTCGTAAGTTTTCTGCATCTAAACAAATACTCATTTAGTAACTCGAAGTAATGCTTTTGTGTACGTGTAAAAAAAGAGGAAAGACAAAAAGAAAAAACTCGATTTACAGCATTAATATAAAAATCTTGTTGCTCTTAAGAATTTTTCATCTGCTGAACTTGAAGTAGTTTTTATGCATTAGATAATAAAATTTGAATGTCGTTCTTTCTCGCTATATGTCAATGATTGAGGCAGAAACACAATTGTCGACCTTTATTAGTCCTAAGCAAGAAAAATAATTGCATTGTACTGTAAATCGAATACGATTTACAAATCTTCTTACATAATACTGATTTGAATTACAATATTAAATTTAAAAAAAATATATATATATAATCCTCATCGATTGTTTTCATAGAAATATATCGATCTATTCCTACAATTATTTTACGATGAATATTTGAATTTATTAACATAGAATTTCTGAGCACCGAAAGAATCGAATTTCGAGCTAAATTTTCATCAATAGTTGAATCTTGCGGTCATCAGAACAGTATGAACGTTTGATTGACAACAAATGTATCCTTGTCGAAGTATTTACGTTTAAAAAAAGCCTTCTTCAGCATTGTTTCAAAAGAAGGACGTTACTATGGTAAGATAATCACTCGACATGGATGTATTTATTCAAGTAAAAAGTGGTTGGACTGTTGAGAACAATCTTGCGTTTGTAGTCGAATTGAATAGCAATGCTCTAAGTTGTAGATTGAAAAATATTTATAGTACTCGTTGTCTATTTTCCCTATTATGCTCATTTGAATTATGTAATGTTTATGAAAGCAGCAGCTGTTACTTCAAATATGACCTCGAAAGAAAAATAAGAAGCAATCAATTGATGTTTCATTCATATTGTCTAATGTCATAATCATAAGGTCAATGTAAATTTAGATTGATAAACGTCATGAAACAATGCTACATGAATTTGTTCTACCGAAAGTTCCAAAAGATTTTTCCGATACAACAATGGCAAAGAAGAGTTATCTTATTGCTCCACCAAGTAGTTCCTATTCAATAACAACTCCAGCATCAATTGGTATAAAACGTTTGACATCACCACTTGATCTTGATACACATTTAGCTGATGTTTTCACAAAGCAAGAAGATGAAAGATATAAAATGAAATTACGCCATCAAGTCGAAAGAGTAAAAATCAAATTTAAGGCAAAAAAAGAAATTAAACGTTTTTTTTTTGTTTTGTTTTTCAGGATAAACTAATTTTATCTCACGAACAAGAAGTTCTACGTTTATATGGAAATGCAACACGTTCATCAGTTAATCAAGATACTCCATTAAGCTATTGTTCGTTACTTAAAGACAATGAAGTTTATAATAATCCATCAATATCATTACCGGAAAAATTTATTAGTAATGATTGTACAAATACAGAATTAGGTAAACGTGGTAAACATCGTTGGAATGGTCGTTCATTTATTAAATGGCTTGAAGATTCAAATCTTAAATATAAACGTCTTAGTGTATGTTAATAAATCAAAGAAGAAGATTGTTTTGATTTATTTTCTTCTTTCCTTGTTTTTAGTGTGAACTTAATGAACGGCAACGTCTAGAAGTAGATACGCTTTATTCAATACAACGTATGGTTTGGTTAAAGCATTTACCAAAAGAATCTGCTAATTTATCATCATCATCATCAGGACGAACAAGTTGCCTTTTAACTGAACGTTATTTACCTAAAGTTGAAATAAATCTTAATTTTTGGACGAATTGGGAAACAAGTCCATTTTAAATTTTTCTCTACCGTGTCTCATTTTTGTTTCGTCTACATAACTGTGTATAATCAACTATCTTTGACAAATTTTTGTGTCTCTCTCTCTCTCTTTTGTCTTTCTTTGTGATATTCGTGTAAAATTTGTATGTATATCAGAATTTTTTTCTTTTTTTTCCGATGTTGGTTTCTTTTTTATATAAAAATTAAACAAATATATGATCTTTATTATGAAATTAAAGAAAATAAGTTTTGGTTATAGACATTTGACGAACAGCATATTAAATATTGTTTATTAGAGAAGAATGGAAAGACAAATCGGGATATTTCTAGAAGATTAATGTCTAAAATAGAGATTGTTGTCGATAACATTGCATGTCTAAGTTGTTATGATAAGTAGTATCGTCTTTCGTCGTCTATTTCATAATTTGATGACAGAAATAATCTATGACGCGACCGATGCACTGATATATATACACTTATATAGGACGTGGGATGAACCTAAAATAGTCACATTACTCAAACCCTCTTATTTACGAACATAAAGTAGACATTGGCAATTATTTTATTTGATGTCGGTGGCATTTGTAGTTGTTTTTTATTCTTCAATTTTCAGTCTACATTTTGATGTCATGATTCTGGCATCAAATGAAGCATATAATATAGATACAAACTATTTCATAGAGGGTAAAGAACAAAATATAAAATTGCAGGAAACGATACGCCCACTATGTGAGAGCGTGAGTGACTTCAGAGTGCGTACGCACGCTTAATAAATATTCAATTATTACAATATGTCATGATGAAACCTTATTATCACTTTAATTAAAAGTCGCCGTAGAAAAAATGCAAAAAGACGTCCTTTACTCATACATTATGAATATTACTTAATTAATAGCAGAAACATAAATGAAAATCTATTCAAAATGTTCAATTTTCTTTCAGAAAACAAAATATTTTTAGCTTGAATCGATTTCCATACGTATTTTTGGACTTAGAGTAGTTTTAAGATAAACTATTTTTGATATTCTTTGCAACAGAAAAACCTTGATATTCTTTTTCTACCATGTATAGTTACCAACGGATTAATGCAGCTTTATCAATATCAATATAATCGTTCTTATCAAAAACACATGGACTCCATACGTTGCAGCAGATGGTTTCCGATTGAAAGTCTTTCATACAAGAGAAAAAAGTCTAATCGCGTAGGAAATTCTAAAAGCTTTGGATCAATTGTTTTTTCAAAGTTATTTGTTTTCTATATGCACGTTTATAATGTAGATCGCTTCAGTTCAACGAGTAACTTTATTCATTTAATGAAAACTAATGATATTGTCTGTTGAAAAAATCAGCTAAGAATTCAAAAACACAATATTATTCATGTTTGATTATGTTAAGTTGACAAATGTAGGAACTTATCTCCTCTGAGAGAGGAGGTGGCGACGACGATAACAATCTGAATCTCTTTGACGGTAGAGATTCTATAATGGATGTGGAAAAGTATCAGATATCTAAAGATTGAAATCATAAATTGGATAGATTATTATATTTATAGTAAAGATATTCGTAAAATATCTTTTAACTAAATGAAATAGAATAGTTTTCCAGGTATATGTATATCTATCTATGAGTTAATACACCTAGCTTCATCTCCGTTCGAACTATAAATGACTTAATCCTGCTAAATAGAATGTACTTCTCTCTGGATCAACTAACAGGCAATGATCTCAATTGAATAGATAATGCTGTAAGGTGCCGGCAATGCAAAATTCAAGTAAAATGTTTTTTTCTGTGGTTTGTTTTACATCATTTGATAGAACAAGAGCTGCTGATTACGAAAATCTACTTTTTATTTTCAGCAAATGCTTCCTTTCAGTCAAAATTTGCAAAATATTCAATTGTATCGTTTTCCTCAAAAAAACACAACTTTTCCGAAATATGTCAAATTTTCTGTTTTATCGTTTTGTTCGACATCTGAAAATTATTCTTTCAGATTTAGCATCAAAAACTGACTAGAACTAAGGTATTAAATCTACTCTAGACCCACAACTCTACTCGTGGTGGCACTCAGTGCTTCCAATGGAAATCTAAAACAAAATGTACTGTACACTCTGTTTTTTTATGAGCCAAGTGTATCAAAGTGTACAAAAGTCCAATTTTCAGAATCTAAAAAAACAAAATATAATTTTCGCTATTCTAAATCTATCTAGTTT
>OENM01001735.1:13350-27683 GCA_900239745.1 Rotaria magnacalcarata | reverse complement strand
AATGAACATTATTCGCCTCGACAACAACGTAAAAGAAGAAAACAAAGTGGGATACATGACACTGAATTTTAATCACACAATTGCCGCAAGCAATATCATTTCATTTATCATCAATACATCATCTGCGCATCATTCATCTGATTATCCATTATCTTATATACCCAACGACGCATGAATGTCAGATATTTATAGATAAACAAAAACAAACGGTAAAAGAAAATATTATCTTTTAACTGACAAAGTGATGAAACGTGTGAAAAAGTTTATTTTTTTTACTCATTACCCAGAGGGTACATTAATTTTTCTATTCTGTCGTACCAAGGTGANAAAAAAAAATTTTGTGAAAAATGTCTAGAAAATTGAATTTTGTGATATTATATAGATTTATATAACTCTTTAATGTGTTCTGCGATTATCGCTGTGATGTTCAGCTATTTGTTATTAATAATTTGTTTTTATGTGGCGCGCTAAGATACTCTGAATATGAAATGAAAAAAGAAACTCTTTTCAGCATTATAAAAAAATTTCAAGCGATTGTAATAGTGTCAATGATTGATGTCATGTGTATCCGACTTTTTATTGCGTGATAATGTTCAAAAGTATCAATTTTTTCTATATTCCGTTACGATATTGTTTCATTGGAGTGTTTTTTTTAATATTGTAAAGACGCTCAGGAGAGCGTCTGATCTGAGTGGGAGGGTGTGCCGATATTGATGGCACGCTTCGATGATTCTCCTTCCTTCTCTTTCTGTTCTCTTTCCATTGTTCTTATATAGCTCTTTCTTGTCTCTCTTCTATCTCTCTCCTATATATACGTGTGTTATGTATGAAGTTGGTAGACGACTAGAGANCAATTTTTTCTATATTCTGTTACGATATTGCTTCATTGGAGTGTTTTTTTTATATATTGTAAAGACGCTCAGGAGAGCGTCTGATCTGAGTGGGAGGGTGTGCCGATATTGATGGCACGCTTCGATGATTCTCCCTCCTTCTCTTTCTGTTCTCTTTCCATTGTTCTTATATAGCTCTTTCTTGTCTCTCTTCTATCTCTCTCCTATATATATGTGTGTTATGTATGAAATTGGGACACTCGGGAGATGTCAGATGACACAATACACCATCAGGCCGACGGGCATAGGCGACACTCTCTAGTTTTGTCGTTACACTCTGGATAACTTGAAGTAGCCTAATAAACAGCTTTGCCGAGAGTGGCACAAGCTACTCCAATCACTGTTGATCGTTACAATATTCATAGATATTTTCGATGAAGAATGAATATATTGGAATCGGATAGTGTAAAAGACAACATATGACAGCGCTTACCGCGCTGCAGTCGAGGGTGAGTCAACAAAACCATGGCGTGTTTCAGCCTCTCTCAAGAGTCTCATCAGATGGTTTAGTCTTTCGTATCTATTCGAATGATCGTACAATCACAAATAAGATGTTTAATATATATTCAATCAAACGATTTGGAGACAATTTTTGGAAACGGTCAATATCTATTAAGGGATGTATATGCGTGAGAATACATTCTTATTCCGCAATGTAGAACATTCCGGAGCCAATTCCATCTAATTCCCGGAATTTCGTTTATCCCTTCCGACTCAATTTCGGAATTCAGGGCACCTGCACTGACATTCATATTCACACTCTGCAATTCCTGTACGGAATTCCGGGAATTAGGTCGAACAGGAATTGAACGGAATTACACGTAATTCCGTGTAATTCCTAGGAGTTCCCAGTGATTCCGCTTTCATCTGATTCCGGAATCGGACAATGTTCAGGTTTGGCCTAGTTCCGTAATTGACGGAACTGGTTCCGGAATGTTCAACATTGCGGAATAGGATGACTGCTCAGGGTGCGTGTAGGTTAATTTCCTATAAACCGACACCCACGCCCAAGATTCGAAAGATAATTATTATCCGTTTTTTAATGTTGATTTTCTTTTCTAAAGGATTTATTTTACCGTTACTTAACCCTACAAATTGAAGCCTTGTCATCAAATCAATTCAATTACAAATGCAGTGAAAATGATTTTTCTCAAGAGAAAAATACATTAAAATAAAAGCGTCGATATATTAAAACGAAAAGCAATATATTTAGAAGTGCTGATCGTCAATTGACTCTTATAATCACGATGAGTACTATAGATGTCTAGAAAAATTCTTCATAAGAATTCGTATATATCTTTGCTGTTTTTCTGTTCATTTGTTTAGCAGAATTTCGTTTTCCATTCTGTTTGACTCAGAAGGGAATAGTGTTGTAAATTCTTTTTTTCACTTTTAAGTAATTATCATTCAAACTTGTTTAATTATCATTAAGTTAAACAAACACTTATACTAATAATAAATACAATAAAATAATGGAGAATAATTTTGATAAAGAAAATTGAGATGCCTAGATGATAGATATATTCTATTGTATATCGAACTATTTTACGAGTAGAGATTCATCAGTCCATTTAGGTTCATATTCGACGTTAACCTAAAAACACAGCTGAATATTCTTGTTAGTGGAAAAGATAAGTCTAACTTACAAAATTCGATTTTGTTCTTATTTTTATTATATCGTCAATTAAGTTAGTCTGCTTTTTAAATTTTTTTCATTTTTCACCTCTTTTGCTATTTCCTGAATTTCATTCAATAGATCCAAATGATGTCAAACGAACCGCATGAATTCGTAAAAATGTTCTTTGTGCATCGTCATTTGCCCTTGTGCATGATGTTGAAATTTTCTTACTTCTAAAATGAAGAATATATTTTAGTGTGTCTGTCTATTATCATCAATCTTTAGTTTCTCATATGAGTAATTGAAAGTTAAACCCATACCTGCCACATTCATCAAAAACAAGTACTTTTGACAGAAGTAGCCCATACGGCCATGTGTTACAAGTTCAAAATCAATTCGTTGTTGGGAAGAAACATCTTAGTGCGGATATAATTCTTGTAGCGATAGAGGCTGATATTCGTCACTTGAGAAAGACTATTCGATATTAACTGAATATTAAGCACAATGCAAATAATTCAAAACTAAGATTATAATGATTTACGTGAAGAACTATTAGATGAAGCAACCTAAAAACTTCTGATTTTAAATATTTTCCTATGAGAATTGTTTAAATAGTATGGGAAAATATTCTCCTGTGTTTATCATGGGATAAACGCATTCTACTTTTATTGACAACAGCATCGACTTCGCTCACTTCACTTGAAGTTGTTGCCAGTTTTTCAAGATCAACTAAAATGAAAAACACGAATGTTCTTTTAAATTGATATTTATTGCGCAAGTTTTACAAAATACTTTTTCTTTTTTTTTTCGACAATCAAAACTAAATTCTTTTCTCAAAATTTGTATTAAAGTCATAATACTCTGTTTTAGTTTACGGTGACCATTGTTATTCGTAAATCTTCACAAATAAAAACAGCAAAATTTTTCATTAAATCTTGTTTTAAGATATTCAAAAAATTAATTGGTATTCATAAATATATTTGTTCTATCATAAACAAAGGAATTGTAATGAAAGAGTGCATATTATTCTTACTTGGCATCTGTTGTTGAACTTATAGGCATCGCATAGATAGAGTGTGAATGTAAAACGGTGTTAATCAAAAAGAGAGTCAAGCTTGTTTACTCACCACAATGAATACTTACATAATAAATAATATGGACAATTGTATAACTTAGAATATGAATAGGAGTTAGATCACGAATATAGAAAGTTGATAAAATTTTCTGTACATCAACATTCATTTCTTTCTTCAATCAGACGGAAGCAAAAGAAGGTCGATTTGATACGGTTTATGATTTATGTAAGCGCAGTGAGGTTTGCCCATAGCCATAGATGCTACATTTATTATGTGAAAATAAGTACCTATAAGAGTTTCATATAGAACAAAAATATTGTTAGGTCTTTATGTAGACTTTTCTTTTGTTGATGCAAAGCAAAGTTGTTCAACTAGCATAATTTTTATTGCTGAAAGAAAGAGCTGTATACAACTAAAATTGAGAAATCTTTTCAAGGCTAAAAACAATTACCATTGGTGTGAATAAGTTTCGTAGATCATCACAAAACATGCGTATAAACTAAAAAAGCCACATTTTTACTGTGAAACATAATAGCAATTCAAATCGACACGAGATGAAAATGATTGAGATATGAATGCAGAAAGCAAAAACTAATATCCATATCCTAAATATCATTTTTGGTATCCAACTTTAAATGTTTCATCGGTATGTATCGGTACACTAATATGTGAATATAGACTATAATCATTTTATTTTCCGCCAAATCAGTTCTAGGCATTGCAATACTCACAAGATCATAAACAAGTCACACTCGAAGTTGCTAAATAACTGAAAAATGAATATTTATTCCAACCATTAAAAAAAGTCATTCAACAAAACATTTGCTGACTCATATGGATATGAAAAGAAAACATTTTATATTCATTCGTATTAATAACTTGCAGAAAGGAAAAGCAGGTTTCGAGTCACCGACATATCAGTGCCAGTTCAACATTGAAATTTAGTGATAGTGTGCTCATAGAGTTGGAGAATGCGATAAAAACCGACCTGTGGTTATATACGTAGATCTGAGAGTCATTCAATTAAAATTCGATTTTTCGAGAATAACGCTGTTGCTTAATAAAACTTGCCGGAACGTTCGTTGAAGCCTATGAGTGAGAATCTACAGGTTATGGTTATTGACATTTAACACATTTTTTAATTTCTTAAACAAATGCATATTTTCTTATCTTTTGAGGATTAATCAGTGTTGCAGCCGATGCCAGTCAGACCCGCCTGAGTTGCATATATCTCTGAATTTGGGGGGGGGGGGGGGGGGGGGGNCGGAGTGAGCTTGCTCTATCTTTTTACACCCACACCCATTTTGTTTGATAAGTAAATATATTAGTATTTTTGCCCTGACTCTACGCTGATATTTCTTTTTTATTTAGATTCAATTGTCCTAATCAAAGTATATGGTCCTACATGCATCACAATCGTGCTGTATATGAAAATGATATCGACATGATTTATGTCATTCAAAGTCATTTTGCTCCAGTTCATTTTCTTAAATACGCATAGATTAATTTTTAAATAATTATATAAATTATATTTAGATACATGTCTAGAAAGATTTTGTAAATGCCTGGATCATCCAGTTGTTTACGGGACCATAGAACTTTCCCCTTGTTTTCTCATCATCTTAACTTAGAGATGGAATTGGACATGAGACGGTGTCTGAAACGCCCCCCTAGGTTAAAGCTGTTGGTGAAATCGGGCTGGATTTTCAAAGGTTAATATCTTTTTTTTATTTTTGATGATTTATTTAATACATCAAATCTTTATTATTAGTGAAAGTCTACCAGATGATGATATACAAATTAAAGCCTTCATTCTTCAGATCCAGTCAGCACGAGAAAAAAATTGCCTATTGTAATATATTCTCGAAAAATTTTCATAGAAGTTTTGAATATTTTATTTAAGGTATTGTATACTCATTACATTTTACTTCCTAATACATTCTGCTATGATTCACATATAATTTCATATTTATTCGAATTGTTTTAGGAATTGAACCATGATTATCCGATATGCTGGCGAAATTTTTCCTACAACTTGGAAGAGTTGAATATTTTGAATTCAAACTTTAGCCATGTATATCTGGCATGTTCACAAAACGCAATTATTTCTTTAAATATGAAGAGCATTATTAGAAATTGTAGTGTTGAAGCTCTTATGCCCGAAAGCGTTGCTCCACATGTCACAATTGAAGATGTGAGTATCGATTTAAATTTATTGTACAAATTTTTCAATTGCCAATTGAAGCTGTTACAAAACAGCTCGTCCATCATATGGAATCTCTTTTCAAGCTCAATTAAATATAATATCGATTCTTCCTTATCCTGATATTTTAATCGAAGAACGATATTATGAATATGAGATTGTATTCCAATTGCATCGTTCTTTCATTGCTTTTGATTCTGTCATATTTTGAAACGATAGCCAGCTTGCTTATTTTCTCATCAACCTTTTTGCTCATTTGATCATCAACATTTTTTGTTTATTTTTTCATTAATTGTTTTCGCGTATTATATACACTCTAAGCTAAAATGTGTCGAGTTTTGTGTCGTGAATTTTAGTGTCGTGGGATCCAGCAAGAGAATGTGTCGCAGTATAATGTGTCGTATTTTTATCCGTTTTTTACATATATTCGATATATATGACGACTGTTCATTCACCATTCTGTTCCGCGCATATAACGATTTATAAGTGATCTGATTTATCAGATAAAAATCACAAAATGCAATGTGCATTTTTACAGACTATTTCTCGATTTTATATTTCTTGTAAATATTTCGAGATAAATTTCATCACAGGGAAGTCTACCTGAGAGTAGTCCGACCCAGATCGGATCAGCCACCACAGGCTGGATTTCAGGATCTGGGTGGCTTCCAATTGTGCTTCATACATAAATAATAATGAATATTAATTAGCATAATGAATAAAAAAATTACGACAATGCTGTCGCCTAGACTAGAATCGTGATTTAGGAATGTGTCGGATGTGTCGTGGGAAAATGTGTCGCGCTCTTGCTGGAGAGAATGTGTCGCAACGAGCACCTGGTGTCGTACCCGAATGTGTCGTGCTATGTGTCGCTAATCCCGACACATGCGACACATTTTAACTTAGAGTGTATGTTTCGTACTGAAGACGTATTGTTGAAGTTGTGATTAATTTTCATTTATTGCATATTGTTTTCTCAATATCAAGGATGTCTTTTTTTTGACATATGTTGTATATCATTCACATTCTTTTCTGAATGATATTTTAAACTTTTCTATCATTTGTAAAATCTACGATAAGTTCATATTCAATAAAGAGAAACTGATAAACGAAAATAAAAAGAGAATCATACTGAAAATAAACGATAATATAAAATAAAAACTCGATTATGTTAACATTTGCGAACAAAACTAATCGACTGTATCACACCTAACATGCATAAAGCACAATTTCGCTGACTGAAAATGCTACACCTATACTTATATATATATATATACATGTATATATTCTTCCATGCGATAGTGTTCTCATTTCATAAATATTACACATAGAACCCCTGCGTACAGTTACAGATACTTCAAATGGCACCTACACATAGAAGTCGTACTTGTAACAGCTTTAACATTGAGAAATTACCCAAAAGCACTAACATAGATGTTAGCGTCACTAGATGTCACTTCATGATGCTAAAGGTGTGAGTGCACTTGTTCTCTGAAATCACGCTCTATATCGTACACCCACATCTTTTCAATGACTTAGAGTGGTGACTTCATAAAAAGGATTCAATAATCTTGATATGCATATTAGTAATTTATTCTATGTAACGATTCAATGATAATCATATGAAAATCAAGAGAACATTCATAAAAGCATTCACGTTCTATTTATGGTAAAAAAAAGTCATAGTCAACTAAAAGTAAGTGTGATTTATCAAAAAAAGTTATGAGATGAAGGAGGACAGCTACTGAAACCAATAGAAGGCACGATAATTGTTTTTGTCTATCATAGTGCAATATCGCCTAATCACACTAAATCATAATAACGTCTCTGTAGACAAGATCTCTTCCAAGATCACCCTTGATAAGCCTGGTAAATTCACTTAAATTGAGTGTGTTATCACCATTTTTGTCGTAACGACGAATCATCGTAGATAGTGTATTGGAAGTTGTACCAGGCATAATAGCAGGTATCACTTTTGCTAATTCTCTCACATCAAGAGTATTTGAACCATCAGTATCCAAAATAGAAAATGCTTCACGTATATCACGGTCGGTTGCTTTAGAACCCATCATGATAGTTTGCACGACTTTCATGAAACTCTGCTGCGTGATTGCTTGTCGAGGCGCATAAGAAATAAAACGATCAAAGCAATCTGTCGGTAAGGATACGGAACGATTATCCACTTGACCACTCTGAGTCGTATAACTGTATTGATATTCATACTGATACGAATTCGAATACGAACGCGAATAACTAGAGCTGCTGTAAGTCATTTGCTTTATGAAACACGATCTGAAAGGAATGCTAAAGTGTATATAAGTAGACAATTGCCCCCCGCTCCAGACGTGACAGACATCAATGTAGCTATTACATATTATACAACTGTTTTATTGACATCGTTGCATACAAAGCACCTAGAATTATGTTTTTAGAGCAAAATTGATATGATGCACTCCTTCCTAAACGAAAGCTTTTCTTCCTGCACTATACTGCAATATGAAATAACAATAGGTTTATGGTACTTCACACTTTATATCCATTTAGGGATTTCTTTAATAGCTTTCTTTATATTATTCTGCAAACGAAATCTAAAGGAATTTGATCTGGTACTGGTTGATTTATGCAGACTAGTGTTTTTTTTTCGTCTAATTTCTGTAGCATGAGAAACAGCAACAAACTTATGCACTGATGTAGAGTTCGCGTAAGATAGTCAATGTTTCAACTGCTAAAATATAGAGTGGGACACGAAAAATTCTTATAGTTTTCTTTTTATTTTCACACGAATTAGTGCAGTAATAGATTTCAAAAGCGAAAGAAAACAAAATTTTTATCATGGAATCATCTGAATTTTCATCAAACCCTTATCTTACACCAACTCAAGATCGTTTTGTATTCGAGATTTATTTTTTCATTGAAGGTTTGAATCAAACCCTCCAGTCAGGAGTTAGCCCATAACAATTTTCAATGTTGTGGACTGGAAAATCAGAAATTATTTTCATAAGAATTATATTGAGACTAAGATAGAAGTAGCTGAGCGTAGACTGTATTTACTTTTCTCAAGAGTTAAACTCGAAACTGTAACGAAAAATTGTTGAGTGTGATGGGAGGTGTAAAAGAGAAATAATTAACTCCCAATCTTTGGTATACGAGAGTTGAGTTCCTTTATTGAAGAGAAGAGAGGCAAACGATGCTTTAAGTACACAAGATAAAATTAATATGCTTGAACTCGTTACACAGAGAAGGCACAAGCTATTACTAAATTGAATATAACTCAACTAACCGAGAAATCACCTCGTGAATACGCTATCCTCTCTCGTCTATCTCCTTTTCCCTTTCCTCTTCCTTGAGGATGTGGATGAGGTTACCATCTTCTCAATTCTCACCCACACCCTCAAGTTCATGAAAACCATCCTTTTCATTATCAACTTATAATTCCTACTAGTTATCTGCTATTTACAGATCCGCAATATTGTTTTACAAGTGCATCTCAAGCGAGCAAATATGCTTAAGTCTATAGAAAAGCATTATAGGTCTGTTTTTAAACATAAATTGTTTTTTATGAGTACCTCAAAACCAAACCAAAACTCAAAACTCGGCCAAAACCAATACCTTCAATTCCAAAACCATAAAAAATGAATACCTTATCAAAACCAAGCGGTTTGGTTTTGGTGTATGCCTAGTTCTGTGCTAAACTCATCGTTTATTCTCCAGCACAATCCTGAATTGTTGCTTAGCAGTAACAGTGGCATATATTCTAATATTGAAAGCATGAGAGAAAAAAAGGCATTAATAAAAGCAGAGCATTGTAAAAGTACTTACTGATATTGCTTTTCAAGATGAAATCAACATAAAAATGAATGATATAATCATGATTAAATAGAAATAGTTCTAGCTTTACAAAACTTGAAGTTGTGTATGCTTATATGTCAAACACAATTGCCGTTTAGTCTCAATTGCTGTTCTTTTATGATAAGCATCTTCTTTATTACCCAGTTGAAGTATAAAAATAGATTTTTACTCCTATATGATCCAAACGATGTTTTGAAATAAAACTCTTATGCCGTATCAACATTTGGTAATAAAGAAGAAGGCCACATTACAATCTAAATCGGCCCACCTCCATTTCGTAGAAAGACAAATACATGATGTTGTACATAATTTTACGGTGAATCTTTTGGTAGCATGATTTTTTTTGATTCCATAGAGAATTTTAAAGTTTGTGAGCACATGTATTTTTACTCAATTTTCACAATAGCCCCACCTATAGGGTACTGCCAAACATATACTCATTGAACTGAAAATGGTCTCATATGAAAGAGCGCAAAATTCTGCATCTTCTCATGCGCAAATCACTCTGAGTCAAGTCTGTCATAGTGAACTTTATGCGACCAAAGTGTTTTTCTCGAAATTTTCCTAGTGCACTACTTGACGTCTATAGGACTGCCAAAAGCAAGCCTACTTTATCAGCTTGAACTATGCTAGACCAATGTAATTTTTGGAGCTCTTTACGATGGCATAGTTCGAACCCTCATATAGTTGTGTTTTCGACTTAAGTGCCAGGTAAAATATGACATTAGCTTTAGTAAGCATCTATTCAAAGTGCAAGTGGACTCTGTACATGTAAACAGTGCGGTTTTGAAAGGGTGTGGGTGTGGGTGTTTGTGTCGATCGATAAAAAGTTCAAACCAAACCACACATTCACACCCACACCCAATTCTGAAAAGTTCATCCGAGCCCTATTGAAACTGCACAATCAAGGTCATTCAATTCGCTGAATTCATCATATATCATGTCGAGCGAGAAGTCCTAAGAGTATTATCGTGAACCATGTTAAAAGTTGCATGCTTCCTCTACAGGTATTCAAATTTTTCTGAAACAGATAGTGCACAATAAGCAATGATTTTCAAGATTTTTATTCGGTCCTGTAACTAATTGAATTTACATGTATTTGTCCTGAAATTTTCGGATTACTTATCTCACTAGTAGAGATAGTTATCCGAAGAATAGGAGCTAAAAACGTTGTAGTCTTGAAGAGTGGATTACTAGTATCGCATAAATAAAATTAGAGAAGTTTCGACTTCGATACCTACTGTTATATGATAGTTGGATCATATTGAGGAACATAGAGCTTGGCTGAAAAAGGCCTTACCAAGCAATTATTCGGTAAAAAAAATCAATCTTTCAAATATACTCTATGAATTAGTAGAACATCAATAAAATCAACAGTTTGATCAAAATCTTAATTTTAACAAGGTAGCATCTCGCAACGTGTGGGTGCGGGTGCGTCTTTTTTTGATAACCACACTCAGATCCACATCCACTCACCCCAAATGTGGCTCATCAACAGCAGCAAGTTAGGTTTCAATGTGAGCAAAATTCGAGCCAGTGAATTTTCTGTATTTTTCTTGGCGGCAACTTGCGAAAAACCGATTCATACTTGCTAGGTAAATGCATGTTAATGAGATTAAAAATGTGGTAGGTGTTAAAGCAACACGAGATTTACACCAAATACGATTTATCGTTGACCAGTAAGAATCAAAACCATCACTTAATATCCTTGCAAATAAACCATAAAATAAGCCAATACAATTCATTAATGAAGAGAACAAGAATAGAAATACACATGAATTACGACGATTTGGCCGAAGAAAATTATGAAGTAAATTTCCCAAAGTACCACCAATAAAGATAGAAAGGTCAAGATAAATGTTTGCCAATTTTGCCAAACTGTTCGCTAAAGACATTTTTCCTGTTTTTTTCTAAATCTACGAAATAAATATTTGTTTTATTGCATTTTATGCCTTAATCAATGGCAGTCATGTCTGAATCATTATCATAATAAATTCAATTGTATTTTACTCTCCGACAATGAATAATTAATTATTTGTAAAACAAGGAAGTAATAGACACATTGACGTTTATTTCACGTAGTTAATAGTGGCTTATTGATCATTGTTCTTCTGACGAAAAATTCATTGAAAAATAGAAATAATTGATGGTTTCTGCATTCTCGAAGGAGGAGCTTTAAGACTGAATATTTACACTGATGCATGTCTACTGATAATGTTAACAAATGAATAAGTAAGGTGCACCAAATTCAAAAATCGCACAAAATTGTTTCTTGCGATGTTTTTATATGGTTTGATAGAGCTCGTCGAGGTCTATGAGAATATCTATATTAAAAAATGTTATCTCTTCGAATGATATAAATTTTTCAAAGAAAACTTGATTTTTCAACATTTTTGAAAAATAGTGACTTTTTCAAAACATTTTGTTTTTTTTATTTGATTTTTTAGTCTGAAGCATTTGAAAATATGTCCATTAGATTCAGCGTGAAAAGTTGCATCTAATGATGCATTTTTGACGTTGTTCATATAGTATATCTCGGAACTTTATTTACTTCAAATGAAAGGCATAGCGCAACGCAGCTGAGTCACCTTACAAAACTATGTAGTCTCTGTAGCTTCAATATTTCTTTTACAATTTTATGTCATTCTAATCGTCTTGTTATGAGGGAAAAAAGTATGTATGGTTTTTTTTTCCATAACACTATAGCTGAGAAATATAACATTCTTTGATCGCCACTCTACAATAAAGTCTCAACTTTCATGTCTTCAGCTGACGTCGATTCAAATGAAATTTTAAGTGAGATAATTATGCATAAAAAAGAGAAATAGATATTAATGAGATATTTTTGCAACATTTTCTTGTCTTACAGACAATATTTTAAGTCAATTTTTGCAAAAAATTCATCTACTTTGATATATAACATCTTCTTTGCTAGCGCTGTATGAGGCCAGTTTTGCTAGGCAAGTTACTCGACTATTCTAATGATTACGCGGAACGTCAAATAGCTATTAGATTATTTTATGAGAATGTTAAATTAAAGCGACATCATTTTATATTTCACGAAGGGTATATGTTCATGATGAAGATACCAATAACAATTTATACATGGGTTTTATTTTATCTAGGGACTGAATAAATTCTATGAATTTTCCCAATTAATCATTTTCTAGCTTTATATATAATAGCTGACATATTATTATAGCTAACGATTGATTTATCTTTATCTCTAAATGCCTCCAAAGTCCAGACGACAATCACACTCTGTTAGTGCTATAAAAAAACGTTGGTCGTCAGAAAATCATTCTTCTAGTGATGATAGTGTGTACTCTATGGACATCAGTGATGATGATGAATTCAATTTAAACGATTTAAATTTTAAAGATAAAATGAAGATTTCTGATATTGCTGATATTTACGAACTTTGTAAAGGCTACTGCAATACGCGATATCTAAGCGTTCTCATTTATCTAACTTTACGTCATTTCAACGTATCATGCCGAGATACGGATGCATTTTTAAAAATGATTGGTAGCTTTACTAGAGAAGCAGCTCATAATTGATCAAATATATTTGTTAATGGAAAATTTGATGAATTCATTTGTGAAAAGAGAGGTGGAAAACAAGGCAACAGCTTTTATGATGTTTATCCTGAACTTGAAGAAGAAGCTAGAGCGTTTGCTGTTATTCAGTGTAATCAGAAAGCTGCTAGCTTTACACCCTATGAATTAGCACAATTTATTGATAAAAGATACTACGAAATTAATGATATTCAAAAGACTGATACAAATCTAGTTAGATCAATCAAAAGCTGTCGTCTTGATTTACGTCGATGGGGTGCCCGTTTTGATACTAATTCTAATCGTCCTTACTTCGAGGGACATGATCGTCCTGATGTTCTAGAATATCGAAATAAGTTTATCCATTATTTTTTAAACAACCCAGTCAACTACTATACTGTTAGTTTTGATGAACATCCAACATGGAAAAAACCAAAATCGCCTAAACCGACTATTTTGATGTGTAAGAGAAATCATTTTACTTCAATCCTTAAATATAGTAGTGTTATATTACTCTTTTGTAGGCCATGACGAATCGAATTTCCGTAGTGGAGACGTTCGTCAAAGGCGTTGGTTTATTGACAATTCGGCTCCTTTCTTTAGTAAAGGTCATGGTAGAAGTGTAATGGTCTCGGACTTCCTTGTCCAACATCCTTCGAGTCCGTTCTTTCATTTGAATGAACGCGAATGGATGAAGGCCGTAGAGCATTATCCAGATTTGTTAAACGACAACGGTATCCGATATGGCAAATATTCCGCTACAGCATTTGCTCACTTAGGAGTTGATGCCTATTTTGACAATAGCGTAATCCTATTGCAGTTCGAGCGCTTATTTAAACTGCTGAAATTTAAAGAAGAATATCAGCACCACAACATTGAAATATTAGTTGATAATGCCACAACACATACAGCCAAAAACTATAGCATTAACGATTTTGGAAAACGTAGTGGGACAAGATGCCCGGTCTCATCAATTGAATACTTAAATGATAACGATGAAATGCAAATACTAGAATGCTACTGCCAATCAGGACCGAAGAAAGGGCAAAGTAAAGGGCTACTATCTATTGCAATGGAGCTAGGACTTCCGGTTGCACCAAATATAACGTTAGATGAGCTAAAATTAGCTTTATCGAAACA
>OENM01001735.1:0-10408 GCA_900239745.1 Rotaria magnacalcarata | reverse complement strand
CCCCCGCAGAGCCGCGACCAACGCTTCTCTCTGTATACACAGTGGCATCTATCTTCAGCCACCATGGAGTTCAACATGTGAATTTCGGATGCAGCTGTTTCACAGGCGATGCCAACAGTAGTCTACATGGTGCTTCTAGCATCCTACATGATGTTGCTAGACGTCCAGGTGATGCTACTAGCATCCCACACAATACTGCTAGCATCTCAGATGATACCACTTGCATCCCAGGTGATAACGCTAAAATCCCATGGTATCGTTAGATAGGGTAAGCCAGAAGAGGTATAACGATTTTTCTCTATTAATTTAGATGTAAAGATTAAAACCTATTAGATTAAGACGTACTAGATTTAGACGTACATGTTAGAACGTATAGATTAAGACGTATAGATTAAGAAGTACTAGATCATATATTAAGACGTATAGATTAAGAAGTACTAGATCATATATTAAGACGTATAGATTAAGAAGTACTAGATCATATATTAAGATGTAAGGATTAAGACGTAAAGATTCAGATGTATAGATTTGGAGATACACATAGATATATACAAGATTAAGACTTATAGAAAGGACGTAAACGTATAGCGATAGGAAAAGTTTGAAGCTTTTTTCTATCGTTTCCCACCGAAACGATAAATCGGATGGACTCCTCTTGCTAATGTCATTTCAAAACACATGTATTGATGTGTTGAAACTTGATAATACTGATATTTTTCATAGGGAGCGTTACAACAACTGATCTTGGATTGCATTTATTGTATTTTTACGAATGGCATCATTCTGTTTTAGGTTTTATCCTTGATATCTTCAACAGCATTTTTCGAAATGTCCAACTGAAGAAATGAACTATAATCCAGTTATTAATCAATCAAATGTAGTACACTAAGTAAGATTCTTTCGTTTCATAACTTGATTCATTATCGACTTCAACACATAATAGTAAGTGGTGATCCAATTCCACATGTAGTTGTATAAGTTAGATTTTTTTCAGAAGTTTTATTCCCACCTGAGTTTTCCTACAAAACTCTGATTCATCAGCCATCAATTATTTTAAAAACTCTGAACTTGGTACTAGCAGACACACTATTATAGATTTACATACTCGCCGTTTTCTTTAAATTCTTATTCATTTTTTTTATGAATGACTTTCAAATATGGTTTGATTTTTCAAAAAAAGTGCGTTTTCTTTTCTTTTGTTCTAGTCAAAAAGCAACAGACGCTTGCGTTTACACGATAAAAAAAGGTTGTATATATTCTTAAGCCAGAGGCTGCATATGTGATGCAAAACGATTGATGACTCGCTAGCAATCTTATTGAAATTAGTATCGAGTCACGCTTGAGAGAATACAAATCGTGTAGCAATAAATGAGAGAAAAGACAAAAAAAAACGGAAGAGTAAGAAAAGGAAAAAACCAACATAATGCAACGAATATGTGCGCACCCTTTTTTAGTATCAAATTGCTTCAATAAGAAAATTATACCCATTGGAAAGGGCATGATTCATACTGATTTCTCAGTAGTCGTAGACGAAATTCGCAAAACAAAAGCTCATTCTGTATTTGAATATAGTTTTTATAATTATATTCTTGCAATATTTTTGCTATCGATGTTTTGGAAGAAAAAAATAACTAAGAAAAATGCATGAGCATGCAGAAAACTAATAATGAAGGACTGTACGGAATATATCTCGAGTTGGTTTCAGTACTATCTACTTTTCCTTCTTCAAAATCTCTAAATTGTGATTACACAATCTTCGCTCCAAAACTTCTTAGGATCTTTCGAAGATTAATTTTTCAAAGTTTAATCTTGTCAGAAATTTCACTATACATACATATTTTACCGTATCGTACAGGCTATACTGATGTTTTGTGAAACACGGCCTGAAAGGAGTGTTAAAGTGTTTAGGGTAGAAATTTTGCACCCCCTCCCCCCCCCNCCCCCCCCCCCCCCCCCCCCCCCCCCCCACAGACCGTTACAATGAAATTAATTAATTTTTCTGTAACGGTCTGTGATGGTTTCTAGAGACTCCATACATCATAATACAGGCCGTAACAGAGAAGCTCCACAGACCATGATTAACCGTGATAAACGGATTCCAGAAAAAGAGTTTCATCGTGTTTCACATTTCAATCCCACAGGGATTGCGCTAGCAGCTTTTCAACTTTCGTCTCGTATAATGAAACAGATATACACTCATTGTTTTTCAATCAATTACTTACTTTTAGTTGATAGTCATCTAGAAAAGTCTGCTTTTAATATGTTTCTGTATTAAAATTACTCGTTCAAAACAAAATTACTTATTTTCAATAACCGCAGTAAAATAAAAAGTGCATTTTCTGATGTTTTTCTGTAATGATAAAAGTGTTCAATTTAACATTGACCTATATAGTAACATAAATAGCTATTCCAAATAGTAATACGAATTCAAATAAAACAATAATTCTGATACTACAAAAAAAATTACTTAGTTGAATGAGACATGATATATGTATGCTATTTACTTGCTTACCACGCTTCTGCTATAATATAATTAGTAAAAATTAAAAAAGCAATTCTAATACTTGCTGTCTTTCTTTAGAAATGACAGGAAAAGACGATAGATCTCGTTGGACAATATATTTTATAACAATGTAGCAGTAGTGGATCCAAGATTTTGTTAATGATGAATCTCAGCTTTCGATCATGGAACCAAGATGAAACGTACGAAGGGTGATATTGGACCCTTATGGTAAGCTTTTGCCAAAACAGTTTGTCTTAACCACCACACCCAACAATATTTTTGTTGTAGTTGTATTCGGATTTTTGAATTTAATCTTAATCTACATCAAATGTCATCTAAAAATATGCTTATTTGCAAGAATTAGAACGCTTTGAAATTCTGCGAAATATCTCGAAAATCGTGACAACAATTCAAAATGTTCTAACTCTTGAATGGAAGCATACTTGTAGATGATATTTGATACAGATTGCGATTAAATTCGAAAACCCGAATACAACTACAACATAAAATTTCGACTATTGGGAGTAATAAAGTCTTTTCTTTTAAATCGATTACAAAACGTTTTTAACAAGATACTATCACAATGGTCCAATATCAGCCTCTATAAATTTCATCTTGGTTACTTGTTCTGAAGCTAAGATTCATCATTAACGAAATTCTGAATCCGACACTGATATATCCTATTCTAAGTCCATATTTAACAGAAAAAAAGGTTCCCTAACAGAGGATTAGAATGAGAAGCAACAATTTCTACTAGTTATTCAATTTGCATCACAACGATATTCCATAACCATGGGAGAATTTTATAGATTTTTCTCTTTTTTATGACTTCTCGTAATTAAGGTTTATTCAAAGTAAACATGCTCATCGAAGTTAGAACATGCACAGAAATGACCTCATATTATACTTCATTTCATCATGGAAAAACTTCTAGTGGAGTCATATAGTTCTTTGAAAAAATAACTATTTCTTTTAGTAGTTTCTGTTTTTCTATTTAGATCATTCTTTAAATTACTATTGGAGCGAAGCAAATGAATCATATTTAAATAATGCTCTCATGAAATACCTCCTGCAACACCATAGCCAGCATTTTGACCAACATTCGCAATTGCCACATGCTGCTAAAATAAATGCAATATGAAGATGTTTAATTCCTTCTTTACGAATTATTTTTTACTTGTGCAATTTTTTCGCTGATCCCAGCATCATTTATATTGTGAGTTCGATCGATTTCGCTCGGATTCATTGCTTGTTAAAGAAAATGGTTTCTATGCTCAATGAAAGAAGCAAAATTAACGCATACGCTAGTGTTTTCCATTTTTAAATTGGTACTGATTGGTTAGATATAAACAAACAGAACATTTATATTCATGAAATCAACCAATCAATTCTTATATATATGTATAGACACACACAGTATGGTGCCACATTATAACCAATGAAAGAACAGTTTAAAGATTTATCTTTTGAAAAGTAAGACTGAAAGTGACGGATACTTAATATTATATGACTCATGAATATAACTCTCAAGATCCAAAATTTTCAAAACGAACTAATTTTTAAAGGAAGATTAAGCCATCTGCAAAAAAACATTTTTGAAACAGGCGTTGGGCCCAAAGAAATACAAAAACAACTTTGGGACAATGCTGGGTGTCGTAATTGTGTTTCTTTTCATACTCAGTCATGGTTTTGGTAAAAATTAAAGCGGTAATTGAGGAAAAACCAATTAACTTTTTCAACTATAAAATGAATTTATTGTCTCTTCTAACATGATTACATTTGAATTCTTCTAACGTAAGTCTAAGTACATTAAAATCTAGTGAAAAGAATGAATTGAATTAACAGTTTAGCAAATCCTATCTCTCTCTATAATGATGTTAGGTAGAATTTAGAAAAAAATAAGCCACTAGGAAAAAAGCGCAAAAAAACAACTTTTTTGTCAGTATAATTCGTATTTTGACCAATCAGAAAAACGATAAGATGGCGATATAAGTTACTTCCGCGTAACAAACCAATCATATATTCGAGAAAACAAGAATATTACGCAATATCAAAAGCCTTTCTGATAGATACTAGAATTGAACTAAACAGAGAAAAACAGCTTCATTATACTCATCATATAAGGAAGTAAAACCATAGCTAGTTGATATAAAAAATGTATCTTATAGAAACACTAATATAGGTAGTTGTATTAAGTACCACCATGAATTGTCAAAATTTTCGATAAAGGATCTGCACAAATCACAAAACTTTGCTAAAAGAATATCGTCTTTTTAATTGTTCATTCAGATGAATAATCGATCATGAAATTTGAATATTTTTGCTCTCGCAAACAGCTTCATCGATTAATCCATTTTTTATATAATCTTACCGTAGATGCACTTGTATCTGTTGTCTTTTGTGTTATATTACAAGAGTCTCTTTAGTCCGTATTATTTATTAAATATATTCATATATTTTATTGTTTCTTTTTTTGTTAGACATTTAAGCTCTATCCTTCTTCGAAATTTGTTTTTGTTAGAACCTTGTTTCATGCGTTGCGGGTGTGGATTTTTGTATAGAGAAGACCAACACTCACATTCACACCCACACTCATTATTTTCTGTACAAGAAGATCAAGCTGAAGAAAATCCAGCTATTCCAAGTGATCTTGATTAGTTGTTGAAAATTATCAATATAGACATACATTCAATTTAAATGATTCTTTTTCTTTAGATGCATTTCAATATGATTTAAAATATGAAGCGAATGAAGAGCAATACAAAGTTATTCGAGACAAAATTCTTGATGAAAATGGACCAAGTTCATTCAATACGGATGCTGAATGTGATCGGAAGAAAAACAACAATAAAATATTACGGATAAAACACAAACAAATCTAGCAATATTACGTGAAGAAATGTACTGAATAATTCAGAGAAATATTGTTCTTGAATATTTGCCCATAAATTACTTCGAATGAATTTGCGGCGTAAACAAAAAGTAAGTTTCTGAAATATTGAATTGATTTTTGTATGATTTAAATTTTAGATTGAATTATATCAAATGATTATTGATATTTTGTTGAATAAACAACTTATGAACGGTTTTTTGACTTAGTTAGTCAAAATTTGTGTTTACTAAAAAAATAATATTTTGAAAAACCTTTTCAAGATCAATATAAAATTGTTTATAGTCTTAAAAATATGAAATAAACAAATGCTACTAAATGTTTTTCACATTTACTTATTACTAGCGGTATTTCATAGAGTTTATGTATTCATAATTACCCATGTCCAAGAAAACGGTCCGTAAAACGAGCTGACGGATTACGGCGAAATAAGGTGAAAGTTAATGCCTTATTATACCGCTTTAAGCCTCGTAAAATGCCCGTTTGGATGGTCGAAATGATTGTCCTGGGTAATATTAAATAATATTTATTCTTCTCTTTCTAGGCACTTAGTGGTTGTATCCATTTAACTCAAGAAGATACAACATCACCATCAAGTGTCTATATTAAAAATTTATTTATAAAAATATAGGATTTTTTTAGTTAAGCAAACGTGAACATCTTCAAAAACGATTTACAATTTGTACAGAAATTGATGAAAAACCATTTTCTTTATCTTTTTTCATGTTTCCTTATATCCATCATATTTTCTTGAATGTCTGCAATTGATCAATAAGCAATAACGAAATAAATCTGAAAGATGACGTTAGTTTTCGTCATTTCTTCATGCAAAGGAAGTTAGCGGCAGATTCGAATTTTGTCTGAAAGGATTCGTCGCATCAATCGTGCCACTTATTGAATGTAGCATGCCAGGTAGAACTCGATGAGCTCTATCTAATACTATATTTGAAAATTACGATGGTATGAAGGCAAAAGAAATACTTATCAAAATACAATTCATCGCCATGAGACTAAATGCACACTTTTCACATTTCCTAAATGTATTCGATTCCTCGCGCGTGTCATTTTTGAAACTTATATCACTTGATGTAGGTTGATGAGTTCTATCTAGTAGAATATTCAAACCTACCATCTTTAAAACTCATGAGTCTAAAATACTCGAGGGTGTGTGGATGTGCATTGATTTCGATTACATGGATATCTACATCAGCCCTCACCCACACCCTGATTCTCTAATTATAAGTCTGTCTTTCTCTCTTATGCTCGCGTAATAACATAGATAGGCAATCAACAGAGGATAGAAGAACTATGCATCCTCCTTAATTTTGTTTTATAGAGAAAGAATTTTTGGAGACGCTTCATTGCCACAGAGTCGTTGTAGTCCACACAAATATTGATTTGAAAATAAATTGGTAGATAATGTATAATTAATTTTTCATTCATGGTGCAATTTCAATATATGACGAATCCTTAATTGGTAATTTGTGTGTTCTTTATTCTAATTGATAGTCATGGCCTTGAAATTTTAATGAATACTGTGGGTTTATAACATAGTACTTTTTTGTGCTCGTTGCATTTCGTCTTTTTTTCTTACTTCGATGGTAGGTATGCAATACAAATATAAGAGCAAGGAAGGAGATGATGAACGTTACTGTAATCTCACTTCTAGCAGAAACTAAGAGCTAGGTCGCATACTCGAATTATATCACAAGACTAATATTTACTATTTGATACTATTGTGCTATTCCCAATTCTGTCACAGAGAAAACTGATTTCAAGATTCGAAATATAGCAAGAACTAGCAAGTAGGGGTGGACCATTTTTTTTAACGGACCTTAATTAATGACATTAATCAATGACTTCCATTAACCATTAATATAAATGGTTAATGTTTTCTGAGAAAAACTTAATTCATTAATATTAATGATTAATGAAAAGCATTAACATTAATTTTTGAAATTAATGTTTTTATTAATCATTGATATTAATGTTAATGTTCTTCATTGATATTAGCGGTTAATGGAAACATGAACCATTAGTATTAATAGTAATGTTTTCGTTAATATCAGTGATTATATTTTCATTGATCATTAATATTAATGTTAATGTTTTCATTAATATTAGGTCATTAATATTAATGGTTAATGTTTTCATGAAAACATGAATTATTCATATTAGTAAGTTAGATTTTGCTAAGGCAACATTATATCTACTATTTTCATGAAAACATTAACATTAATATTAATGATTAATGAAAATATAATCACTAGTATGAACGAAAACATTACTATTAATACTGATGGTGAATGTTTTCGTTCACCGTTAATATCATTGAAGAACATTAACCATTAATATTAAATTAATGCTAATGGTCCACCCCTACTAACAAGCATATTTTTGTAATGGACAACTATAAGAGTATCCAATAGAAGACTTTTTTTTCGTATCACTAATGAAGTATAAAATTACTTTTCGAAATTCGAATAATATTTATTCACGAAAAAGCTCGACTACTGAGACATTTTCCATTGTCAATAGTTCGAAGTAAGCTAATTTTCTTTGCCATTCAAACTCACACCTTTAATATCGAAGCGTATGTTTCTTTTGTCCGTTACTGGTATGAGATTCATTTCATACAGATGAATCAATTAGTTAGATTATTATTAACTTCACTAACCATAATATAAATACCTTAATACTACGTATAACTGATGATCTAGCTTTGCATCGATTGAAGTTAGACGCGTTTGATATACGTACATAGACATAAAAATGCGCAATAAGGTAATAAAAATAAAAATTTCAAATTTATTGTTCAAAACCCAATTCGATCGAATGTTTTCTTGTATCACAATGNTAAATACGGTTTCATTTCAATAACCACAGATTTTAGGTTTCTGTACGCCAACGTGTTCAACAATAAATGAGATTTGTGTATTGATTGAAATTCTTGGCCCAATCCTTTTGAATTAATAAATCAAAATTTGGTTGTTTTAGAACAAAATCATTTATTGGATAATGCATTATAGAAGACCTTTAAAGTATATTGTCTTTCTATAATTTCATAAAATGTTCAATTTGATCATAGCAAATCTATGAAAAAACCTTTTACTATTATGAATGCTAGGGCTAGCTATCTCAAAACATGTATATAGTGTAGGCAAAATTCGAATTCGAATATAGATCAAGTCATAGAATCAAAATCTGAAAAGAATAACTATTTTTTTATTCAACAATCACCTACATTCGTTTTTCTTAAAATGAACACATCCACTGAATTCTGCAGGCTCACGCAAATCGTCACTATACATAAATCGCTTATTGCATACTAAGATATTATTATTTGTTTTTTCTTAGTTTTCAATTGAAAAATCCTATCAACTAATTTCTTTAAAAACTAATTACAAATTCAAAAATAACCGCAAAATTCGTCGATATTGAGGAACTAAATGATGCACAACGTTTTTCTGATATACCGGAAGAACCTTGCCAAATGTTGATGCCTATTGAAGGCTATGAGAAAAAGCCGCTTGTTACACTAGAAGAAGCTGTGGAACCTATTGTTCCATATGTACCTGACGTACAACGAAAGGTTTACATTGCGAAAATGAAATGTGCGAAATTGTCACCGGGAAACCTATCCATTGATGAAGCAGCCTCAATCAATCTCTACTCAATGGAGTGGGGGCCACAAGATGGCACGAATATCCAGAAGGAAAGACATTTGGTTGATGGGTATTCAGTTCTTGTACGGCCAAGATCAATGTGCTGCAGAATGAATTATTTTTGGGCACGGCAGGTCCAACAACTTTCTTTATGATTGAATGGGTTAATGGCAAAGATATTCGAAAATATTCTTGTTTTCAAGCTGCAAGAAAATTTAAAGTGGTGGCATGTCTCAGCCAAGGCAAATATCTTTATATGATACAACTCAGAGAAATTCAGACACAACACCCACTGATTGAACTTGTACCAAAAGTAAGCATTAGTATTGATAAGAAATTTGTAAATACATATGAATGTGTTGCGTTCTCCTAGAGAGACATGGCCCTATTCTAAAATTCTACGATACTATGTATACAAATATCAAATCACTTCATATATATTTAGTCCAGAATTCTAGAATTTTAGAATAGGGCCACTGCTGATTTTTCTATAGATAACTCCAAAAGATGATTTGAAATGGATGAAAACTATGAGATGTGTTCTGTCCTGAATCACAAAAAGAAAATATTATGCTTGTTGTAAAATTCTTAGTCTATGGGAATAAAGAATATACTAAATGATAAGAAGATATACGTCGGTAGTAATCTTTTTATCAATAGAAGATTATGCTAAGTCACTTAGTTGGGCAAACTGTTTTTTTCCTAATATCACTGAAACTCGAAGAAAGTAAGAAATAAAAAAAACGCAATTATCTCTTTGATTTTACAGAAATAAATCGAAGCAAACTTTCACTTACTTTCGTATTTTATCCTGTTTTATATTGATTTCAGTGTCTCCACTGCGAGGCAGTTCAATAGATATTCATCCAAATACTCGATGGCAACAGAATGGTCTCACTGTAGCTGAAGGAAATGGACAGGGAAGTGGGGCTCATTAATTGTTTCGCCCAAGAGATGTGATTGTCGACGAAGAGAAAGATAGTCTCATCATATCCGCTCGTTCAAATGAAAGAGTGGTTCGATGGCCTCACCGAAGTGAAGCAAGCGGAGAAACGATCATCTCAAACATCAATTGTGTGGGTTTGACAATGGACGAGAATGAATTTTTCTACCTTAGTGATTTTGAAAAAGATGAAGTGAGACGATATCAAAGAGAAGAATCTAAAGGAACAGTGATTGCAGGTGGCAATGGAAGTGGAAATCGTCTCGATCAACTCTCTGGTTCATATTAATATCGGCGAAAGACTTAAAGAGACTCGGTTGAAAATTGAATAACTCGAGAACGGTGTGCGTTAGCGATTTGCCGTTTTCACCATAGATAGAGCACAGTGGGGGACACTAGTCTATATT
>OENM01001734.1:2970-27714 GCA_900239745.1 Rotaria magnacalcarata | reverse complement strand
CAGCACGGTAATCATCGACACTCCGGCGACACTGAGCGCAATACTCGGCTAGTCAGGGCCGGGGTCGGCTGGGCGCACATACCGGCGCTTCTTCACCAACAGCCGACGACGATGCGGTTCACATGGGCGCCTGTCTCATGATGCCGTGTGACATTTTTCTTTAAAGTGGAATTTTAATTTTCAATAATTTATTCTCAACTAACTTTCTCTGCTCTTTTAGAATAAAACAGCATACTGTTAAATTCTCCAGCACTTTTCGTTGCTTTGAAAAAAGACAATTGATTTTTCATGAAAAACGAGAGAGAAACAGAGAGCGAGAGAGAAAGGTGTGGGTGTGTATATAGCATGCACACCCTCAAGATTTTCTTGATAAATTTCAGCAGCATGAACTCTACACATGCGATCTAAGAAATATGAGTTCGATGAAATTTCGAGAAATTGTAGAAAACTATATATTATTTATGAAAATAACAAGAAAAAATACAATAATCGTTCCAACATTTGATATCGATTTGATGTGGCATACGCACATGAGTATTCATTGAATTATTTTCAATTTTCTAAACAGTTATGTGGTTTTCTACTTAATCATGATGATTCAATCACTCGACAAGTACTAAATAGTGCTTATACTTTGCTTTCGCTTGCGATACTTAACGTTGCAAACACTGCTGAAAATAGTCAGTTATAGTTATAGTTACTTTTCGTTTAGGATGCAATATTGTATTTAATATAGATGGCAGTGTAAAGCACTCGAATGAAGCAACAATATCACTAAACGGGATTCCCGCTCTTCACCAATAAGATTTTCGCCAATTATTGGCGAAAGTTTAGTGGAGCTTCGCCAATTGGCGAACGGACAGATTTGCATTGGCGAAAGTTCACTTGGCGAAAATCTTATTGGCGAAGAGTGAGTAAGCCCACTAAACATTGAATACTTTGCTTGAAAAATGAAGGTTAAGAATGTTATTTAGACTTTTTAAGCATTTCTCTAGTTTTTTTTCATTTTAAATAAGTAAGATACAAAAAACAATCGAAATATTGGAAACAGAACAGATTTTATACGAATCATATATCGAATCTGGCTCCGAGTTTAATTCCAAAATATTGGTTAATTACTCGAACATACTGTTATGGAGTCGAAATTCTATCATAATGGGATAATTCGACTTCTTTACAAAAGATATTTTTAGAACTATGTAGAGGCCTTCATACATTTCTTTCACGAATGAGTAGTCTATTTCTGTTGAGTCAAGTGGAATTGCGCAAAAGCCTAGTACTTGTTATATTCTATATCCTTCAACTTGAGGTGTTATGCGACAAATTGACTAAAAATTTCAACGATTTGAAAGCAAAACTTTACGAAGCATATTTTTTCGAACAAATATCTAGTGGTAATATCAGTTGAATTTTTTCAATGAAAGATATGACGTACAACATTATTTGAGTTCGAAATAGTTGATTTTACAAACAGAAAAGGCTAAAATATTTTCGGGCATTCGATTATTCTGACTTGTCGACAGTGTATAATGTACCTCATCACGATAGATAATCATTATCCTTTATTTATTCACGTACACATTGATACTCACTCTCTGTTTCACTAGCGACGTCAATATGTTGTCATTCGCTTGTTCATTGTCGTTCAAGCGTTCATACAATTCATAGGTCATACTCTCGTCCTTGATGTCTGTTCATAGAACAAAGCTCGGCCTGTTCGCTTTTCGGGGATATATATATTCAATAGGTCATAATCAATATATATGCATTATTAACCGAAAGCAATAAAATCATTAACTGACTGCCTATCATTAAGATATTCAGTCTTAGTCACTTTTCTGATGTTTGCATACGATTGGTAACGATATTTGATTCTCGAATATGCTGGAAGTAAGTTGTTCATAAAAAGTAAAACGTTATTTTTTGTTTTGATAAATCCGTGTCAGTAAGTTATGTGTGTCTTTTCACTTTTGTCTTCTATTCTTAGTACGTTTTACGTTATAATATCAATGCACCGGCAAGTGATCGTATGCTACGAATTATAAAATAAGACAGATATTGCACAATCATTTTTGCTCAAGATCGAATTCCTTAGGTATCAGCTTGTCTCATATGAATTTCTATCTCTTTTACATAGAAATCGTCTGGATATGTAAACAAAAACAATTACATGCCATAGTCTGTTAAAAAAGCCCTCAGTCACTTCCACATTTGATAAGAAACATGCAAGTTTTTATTGCTTCATATTTGATTAATTCAGAAGTCGGGAAATTTCCATATGTTCTATGCGTCATGGATTATCTTTCTCAGTTCCTTTGATCATATCATTTTCGATCGCCTGAAAATTATGATATTCTTGTTGGCAATAGAGAAAACAAAAATGTTCGTAAAAAGAAGACATCGCACACTTCATTGAGATCTATTACAGTAGAAAAACATCTTATCATGAAATAAAATATTGTTTATACAATTATACCTTTGCTTTTTTCATTATCCTACTGTCTTTGTTTTTGTTATTTATATGTAGCTAAGTATAATGAATCCGATTGATTGCACATAATCTTGATTGAATAATGTAAGCAGGAAATGTTATAGCTGAAATATTTCGAGACTCGACTTTATTTAGATATTTATTTACATGTAAAAGTGAAGTCAATTCTGGTGAAATCCTATAAGTCCATCTATAGAATTTACCAAAGTTCATTAGAATGTGCAAGAACCTATCAGAATTTTACCATTTTTGGTCCGCAATTTATTAAATGCTTATCGCATCCAACAAGATATCAAGAGATTTTATGTATTTAGAGGCCGAAAAAGTGGAACAAAAACTAACCAATGAACAACTTGAATATTTACGTGAATGTAAGTATATATGTTCTACTTTCATCCTTCTCGGTATCAAATTTCTTGAACTAGATGATGCAATGCATCCATCTACAGGACCGCTCGAAGTTCAAGCTATTGTCAAACAATGGAATATTGACGATTATGATTTTTATCGCGATTTGATAGTGAGTATGTTTTCCTTTTATCTAGTCGATAGTCACATATATTATTCATTTACAGGATTGGTTTAACGGTCAACGTTTTATGGAACGCAAAATTGCAATACTACGATATGACTCAGCAAGAGTTGCGGCTTAGTTCAAATATGAACCTCCTTGCTTAACATTTTGTATATCTCGTCATTCATCTTTGATTATAAGATGGAATTCCTCTTTTTTGTATTTCGTTTCGATAGGCTCATTAAAATCGATAATTGTTTGTTTCATTTACTAATAAATTTTGTCTCTTGTATAATGAATCTAACACACAGAACAAAAATAAAAATAGATCATTCTTATAATTTTCTAATATTAAATTGAGATTAGTTCATAGTACATTTCATATATATGATACATTCATAGATATTAGTTGATTGGCATTGCTGAATTATGAAGGATAAGATAGGAAAAAAAAGCAATTCTATTTTCGCAGTGTCGAAAATTCGTTGTACAGAATTTCGCTTCCTTTGACAACAAAAAGGAGTCCATTAAAATAAGCTGTAATCTGCAAAGATGAGGTGTGAAGATAAGTATATTTGATGAGCAAAAAAAGACGAGCAAAACAAAGAATAACTGAAAGAAAAATACGGAAAAACTAATGTTTTTTATCGTCGTCGTCGTTCACCATTTTCTATTTTTGTCGACGTTCGTGTTCTTTTTCTAAAATTCAAAGAGCAAATCTGAACAAATCATGCTTTGCTTTTCGAAAACATTTACTTACATAAATCAGAAAATTTTTGCCGTTTATACTGGAGCAGTTCAAATTTACATTTACACAAATGAAGCTCGTCTAACAAAACTTTTTGCTCGAGATTATTTGCATGTAAATCGATTTCATCTTTGAAGTTGATAGCTTGTTGTCTTATTATTTGTGAATCGTTGGCTGGTTGCATATGTTTCCCATCGATGAATCTGATCTATGGCACAATTAAATAAAGCACAACATTGAAAATATTATCCGTTTTTTACCTCATCATCTATTTCTTGAATTGAATTTGTCATTATGTAATTCGTAATTGAAGTCCTATCTAAAACATATTCAAGCTATTGAATATAACATCTTCGAACACGAACGCATTAATGCCTAGTCCACACTAGTAACGTGAACGCAGTGTTAACTTGGAAATAAGGTACGTGTCTACGCTTATGAAACTAATGTACCAATCAGTACCAATCAACGGAAAATATGACCCCTATGGTGTAATGCACGTGCATAATTCTTTCGCGCTTTAACGAAATAAAACGTCGCTTGTCTCGCGGCAGTATCATCATTTTCATATATCTTCCGTTGATTGGTGCATTATGATTCATTATTCAAAACTTCGATTTTACAATCTATAATAGAGAAGTCAATTTATTGTTAACATACTTGGTGAATGTTCGAGTGTAGTAACAAAATTTTGAATAGAATAAACAGCCTGAATTTCTGCTACAATCCCATGTCATCAAAATCGCGTCACTTTTGGCGATTAATCGCAAAATTGAAGAAAATCGCCAATTAATCGCGATTTCACGGGAAAAATCGACGATTCATTGCGATTAATCGACGATTTTTCAATCACCAAAAGAAATCGGCGATATATCGTGATATATCGCGATTAATCAGCAACTTTTCTAACAGAAATGAAAATCAAAGATAACTCGCGATTAATCGCCGACTACGCCGATTTTTGCGATTAATCGCAATTTAAAAAAAACAGAAAATATGAGTACATAAAGGGAAATTTGTGTTCTTCTTATTTTTTGAGGACACATATATTAATTTCTGTTCTTTTTCATAAACATTTCAAGAATTTTAATACTAAAGTATATGNACCACAGGTAAATTTTGATTAATTTTTATCCGTCAGCCTTCGAATATTGATCCTTCCGTTGATGGGCAGGCGTACCGAATCAAAGTATTTTATCATCACAAATACAATCATCAGAAGAAATCAAATTTTTCAAGCTTGGAAGAAACAAACAGATGACACTGATAGTTTATTTGTTGTTAATACGAAAACGGTAACCTAATGTAAATACACAATTTTGTGTTATACGAAAATTGTTTTCTGTAATTACTTAGCTGATACTTTATTTATTATCGTATTATGTTACATTGTTCATTGTAATGCGCACACATTGTGTTAGAATGTCACGTCGCTCATGAAAACTGCTGTCATAATTTCATGAAACGTATTGTCTGAACAATAGCTTATTAGTAATAAACGAAGAAAAAGTAGTACACATACATACTATGTATTAAAATATACCCATAACATTACTGATTAATTAATATTCAAGAAAAAACAATGCGCAAAAATCGCGATTATTTATCAAAATCGGCAAAAAAATCGGCAAAAATCGACAGTTTTGGCGATTTCTATGACATGGGATAGCATTAAGTATATAACCACTCGTACGTTGTTCATATTCAATTTCTTATCTATAATCTTTTTCGAATTCTTTTCGACAACGTGTTAACCTATGTGATCACCAGATACAGATCTAACATGATTAAAAGAAAAGACAATTTTATTTACAAAGATAACAAAGTTCATACTCTTGTAATTGTCGTTGATTAAAATCTTGTTTGTTCACGGTGGATTCATCATTACGGGATTTCTTCATTGGAACTTTGGTTTTCGTTTTTATCCTAATTATTTCCGGGTCGTCATCTTTAAGCCTAAGACAAAAAGACATATAAATCATATGAGAAAACGATCACTAAAAATGCAAACCTTCATGTTGACAAAGATAAATCATTTTGCTATGCCCATTCAATCCATACTTGTCAATTTATTCGTTCATATTTTCAAATTCATTTGTGTTCAACGGACACATTTGAAAATTATACAGTGAAGTTTTTGATTTTGTCTTACCTGTAACAAAGAAAATTTCCGACATGAAAAATTGTTTCTTTTTTTTGTATCTTACTCAAGTCAAGTTAAACATATCAAGAAGTCGACGATGTATTGAGTTGAAGCTCATATCTGTATGATTGCACGAAGACGAACGACATCCACCACCGGATTCGATATCAATTTTTTAATTATACCATCTTTGGTTAGTATTAACAGACCGCAACAAATAGTTTTTTCATTATTATAATAATCTTAACGTTCGAGTAAATGAGATATATTCAATCTATGTGACAGCTCTCTAAAAAAAACCGTTTCCAAGAAAACCCTAACCACATCGGAAACCCATTCGGAAACCTAAAACCGTTTGCGAGAGGGTTTCCGAGAACTTCAACCGTTTCCAAAAATACCTTTTCGGTTTCCTAGAATATCGATTTCAATGCCCGTAAGGTATTCTGGAAAACCTTTTTTTTATGTCGGGAACCAAATCATATTCTCAGAAACTGTAAAGGTATTCTCGGAAACTAATATTGCCAGAAAAACTGAGTTGGTATCCGAATGGGTATGCAAGAATGCCCTTTCGGTTTCCGAATTCCAGACTCGCAAATCTTTTCGGTTTCCAAGCGTACCAACTGTCAAAAAAAGTATTATAGAAAACCGAAATCGGTTTCCTAGGTTTTCTCAATTTGTAAAAGGTTTCCCGCACTTTTCAAATTTTTGAATATTTCACAAAAAATAGAACATGATTCCAGTTCAAAATATCGTAAAAGGACGTTTTCGGCGATGAACCCGGACCGATTCCTAATTCCCCGGATTCCAACGTTAGACATTATATTTCAACTCCTTTCTCACTTCTAATGAAAGTTTGCCGTAGGTTATCGAGGTCGAGGAATCCGAAAATATCCTCACTTTTTTTATTTTGAGCTCCCATTGGTCAGAAATGGGACCTGTCAAAAACGAGTTTATTGATCGTTGGAATAAAAGTTTTTTCTGAAGATTCTTATTGATAATGCAAAGGCATGCACTAGCATCTCAGAATATCGTAATATGTTTTTGTGGTGTAAGTGTTCAACAATTAAAATGGGCATGGATTTAGATGGTGTTGTTCCTTGACAACTTTTAGTCAGAAGATTCGCTCAGATACAAATATTTTACAATGAAAAGTGTTATTTGGATTTACAACTCAGAAGCAATTTGGGTCCCTTTTCAGAGTTGAAATTAAGATATTTGTCTTATCTATGTCATTGTCTGCAGAAAATGGTTCATTGTTATTCAGTCGACGATCATGTGAGTCGAAGAGGCAACCGTTATGGTTTTTATTTTGATCAAAGATCAATTCAACAAATAATAATGGTGAGTTTAAGTTTAAACGTTGAAACCTCATGAAATGTTGTATTTTTATTTAGATGAATTGTCAGATGAACCAATATTAATGGTGAGGTCGACTTAAAACTTAAAACCTCATAAAATATTTATTTTTATTTAGATCAAACGAGAGTTGAACAAATAATAACGGTAAGTTTGATTTTAAAAGTTGAAACTGAATGAAATATTTATTTCTATTTAGATCGATTGTCCGATGAACTAAATACGAATGGTGCCCAGGTTGATCAAAACGGACTCGTTTACGGTCTGTTTATCGACGGTAAACGATGTCAAAACGGTATATTTACGGCAGTAAATACGCCGTATTTGCTCGTAATACCTGGCACAGTAATACGGCACCGTAAACGGGACTGAATTTTCATGGTTTACGACTGTTTCTTCTCCGTACTCTCATGATCATATGGTCCGTATTACTGCGCCAGATATTACGGCAAACTTTTGCCCGGAAAATAGCCGTAAAGTAACGTAAACGGCCGTATACGGACCGTACTGTTCAACCTGGGTGAGTTCGGTTTTTGAAAGTTAAAAGCTGTTGAAGTATATTATTTCTTTTTAGATTCAACATCCGCGGTCGATCGTTCTGCCCACCGGATCCTACAGTAGCCGACAGAAAAGACGCCTGAAAATCACCGTATTCTATAGGAAAACAGATGACATCGCTGGAACATGGTAGCGCTACTCCAGTCGCAAACTTTCACAAAGTTTTCTAGGTAGTTCCGACCAACTTGCTGTCTTTTTCGGCAAGATGCGTTGAAAATCGTAGAAAAAAACTTGTGAAAGTTTCCGGGTGGAATATGGCTTCCGTATTCCAGCGATATCATCTATTTTCCTACGGAATACGGTGATTTTCAGGCGTCTTTCCTGTCGGTTTCTGCAGTATCCGGTGAGCAGAACGAGGAAAATGCAACGTCGGAAACCTTTAATCGGTTTCCGAGGCTGGTTTCCGAAGGAAATTTTTATTTGTTTTTTCGGTTTTCGAGACCTCGGAAACCATGTCTCGGAAATCCTGTTAGGGTTTTCTAGGAAACGGTTTTTTAGAGAGCCCCTGGCCTCCGCCACTGGTTAGCACAACAATTCCTTTAATTATAAATGCAGTATGCTAAAAAGATAAACAAAAAAATAGTGATCTATTATCTTACCATACTGTTATTACATCAGTCAATAGTCCAATAGAAATTTTTTCAGAGGCCACCAAGAAGTAAGCTAATTATAAAATGTTCCAACTGCAGATGGATCATTCAGCTTAATCCTCAACAAAAAATAATCTGACGTGATTATATATTTATGGATTCAAATCGATGAGAGAAGTGTATTTTTTTCGAGATAAATGTAAGAAAAGGATGAATAAGAAAAATGAAACTTTTATCAGTAAAAATAATTTTAGTGAGTCAATGAAACAAATGAGTTAGAAGTAGAGGAAATATAATGAATGGAATAATAATATTGTTTATTAGGATAAGAAAAAAAATATTTGGATAAGAAAAAAAGAAAAAGAATTTAATTTGGACAAGAAAAATATAGATTTAAATATAGCAACGCGTTTCGAATATTTTCTTCGTCAGACTAGATACAGGTTGATGGTGAGTGTAACTATTATACAATTAACTTAAATTAAGAAGAATATGATAGGAAATGAAGAGGAGAAAACAAATTTTTATGAAGAGTAGAAGATCAATAATAAGAGAAAAAAGAGAGAAACAATCTATATGACACAGAAATTTTTTTTTCAATTATAGTCTTTTATTACATGATGATTGTTTGGTGTTCGATGTAAGTTTTTTCCCAAATATATATCATGTTTAATATAAAAAAAAATTTTCTTGAATTCAATATTCAAAGTTCTGTTTCAAATCAATAGTAGTTATTATAATATCGTCTATTTTATATAGTGCAACATGCTTAATATGAAGATTTATTGAAATCAACATGTGAAGTTCTTTTTCAAATCAATTGTATTTATTATAATATCATCTATTTTTATATAATGCAATGTGTTTAATATAACATGTTTAATATAATAAATTTTTATTCAATGTAAAGAGTTTTTTCTTAATTCAACATTATAAGTTAATATGATATAATCAATATGGTGAGTTAATATAGTATGATCAATATGATAAAAATTATGATTGTATAGGTTAATATGATATAGTTAATATAATATGATCAATATGATATAATCAATATGGTGAGTTAATATAATATAATCAATATGAAAAGAATTATATTTTTATAGAATATAAATTGTGTGATAGGTGATGAGAAGAGAGATATATTTTAGTTAACAATTTTTTTATCTATATAAGGTTGAATTAGTATGAGTATCATGTTTGTGGGAATGATAGGGAAAGATATTCTACGGAACACAAATGAGAGATTGACAATTTTTATGTAATACAGAGGTGAAGAAACAGGAATAATGATAAAGAGAGTTAACAATTTTTGTAATGTGATATAGAAATGGACACACAGGAGCAACGACAAGGGAAGATATTTTTCTACAACGAACATAGATGAAGATAGATGAGAAGTTAACAATTTTTTGTATGTAGTATAACAATGGATAAACAGAAATAACATGTGTGAAAAAATATCTTTTACAAAAGGTAGTATAACTCATAAAAGGCCAAATACAACAAGTTTTTTGAGATACAGTTATTTCATATATTACAATAAAGTGAATCAATAGCACGAGCATTCTCTTTTCAACAATCTTATGAAAGAAAAATTGAGATAAGAAAAAAACAATTTTTTATTTTTTAATTCGTATCTGTATTTCTTATTTTTATTAATTATTATTAACAATATGCGGGGAAAGATCGTTAATTTTTTCCGGTTTTATTGATTTGTTGATTCATCTGAGTAAAAGGTCGTTTTTTTTAAATACTTTCTAATCAAAAGGTTTATGTTGATGTGTAATTTCGTTTATTCTTTCTATTTTCTTTTCTTAACCTCTTACTGTGGTAAAAGGTTGATAATACTCTTTGGCGGTTTTTTGTGAATGAGAACTTTACTCAAATTATCTGTAAGACGATGTGCGTACACTACCGGAATGTCTTCTAAAGGTGTTCCTTCAAAGATTTCGTGCCATATTTGATGGAATTTTGCTTCAAATTGAGCTAGTGATGGGGTATATGAAAAGTATGCTGGAACATCTCTGTTAAAATCAATACCTCATTTTGGTTTTTTATTCCATTGCGCATCTAAAACTTTGTCACGAAATATTCTGTGCTGATCACTGAATAGTAACTCTGGTCCATTTTTTCCTGTAAAAGTTTAATAGAATCGATTTACATTTTTATCTATAAACTTTGGTGGATATTTGTTTAGTAATAAAATGATTCGGATTTTCTGGATTTCTTCTTTTAAATCATCTACATGTGAGCATATACGAGTTGCTCTGAGCATAGCTGAGAATGAAATATTTTTAAATATGTGTAAGGGATGTGAAGAATGAAATGGAAGTACGTACGGTTGTGCTGCAAGTTTTCGATACACTTTTGTTCGGAAACTAGGTATCTCGACACTTATTCTGATGTCCAGATAATCGATCGATTGACCTGTTTCAAATGATATCTGTATATTGGGATCTTTCTTTCCTAAATCAATGAGTATATTATTCATTTCTTCACTTTTTCTTTGAGTTTTCAAGAACAAATCGTCTCGAAATCTACGATATAGTTCTTTTTCTTTTTCTTGTTGTTCAACAAGGGATTTTTCCCATTTTTTTTATATAGGCATCAGTCAAAACTTGGGTACATGCTGACCCCATTGCTCCTCCTCTCGTTTGTTGATAAAATTTTGGTGATTGTCCGGGTAGTTGGAGTGTGAAATAAGAGTTATTCAAAACATGTTTTAATAGGATACGAATAGTATTGATCGGGATGTCTCTGTTCACTTTTCTAATATTATGTTGTCCTAACATTTCACAAATGGCCATAACTGCCTCGCGTTGTGGTATAGATGTGTATAAATCAGTTACATCGAAAGTATATAGTTTTGTATTCTCATTTGTCTGGAATTTTTTCAAGTCATTTAAAAGATCTATTGAATTATTCAAATTATATGGTGTTACTCTACCGAAAACAGGTCTTAATATTTGGTCTAAGAAAGAAGAAATTTTTGTAATGGGGATTTTATTCCAGCTACAATCGGGCGCAAGGGTTCCCCGATTTTGTGACCTTTAGGATTATAGTAGAGGTGCGGAAGTTCTGCGTCAGTTCGTGTTGGTCTTATTTTTTCTTAGTATTTCGATGGTAGTAATTTTCTTTTCACTAAATCAATCAAAAGTTCTTATATATTTTTGATCATGTCTTCAAGGGGTGAGTGCTCAAATTCTTTGTATGCATTCATTTTTGACATGCACTGGACTGATTTTTCTATATATGTTTCGGGTTTTCCGAGGTGAAAGACCTTAGATTTATCTGTCTGTCGAAAGACAACTTTTTGTTCTTTTTGAGCTTTCTTCAAGACTCCTAATGATTTCAACATTTTTGTATCTGTTTTTTCTTTCGAGACTGTTGTTTGTATTTCTTCTTCGATACGTTCACTGAAACGATTAACTATTTCTGGGTTCCGACCTATTGTTTTTGTTTCACGTCGCCATGCGATCGCTACTTTTTCTTTCATTGTATTAATTTCATTTTTTAATCTCTGTAAGGTTTGTTTTGGATTTTTGGGGACAAATGTAGGGCCGTAGTTTAAGATGCTACGTTCTGCATCACTCAACAACAGTGCTTTGTTGTTGGTTTGAGGTGGAAAAGTAAGAGATGTGTAGTGTGGGTGCATTTTAATCTTCGTTTTTGCTTTTGTCAGGTTTTTCTCGTTCTCCAGGCTTTTTGTTCTAAAAAATGAATCTTCTTTTCTGTAGTTTGATCATGTCTTGTCCTAATTGTGTGAACAAGAGTGTTCAATGATTGTCGAATATATTCGGGTAGTTTTTGTACTGTTTCTTGATAGTTTTTCTCTATCTTTTCAATTTCAGCTGTTTTTGCAACCATCATAATAGATGTAAAATCTTTTTTTGCATGTCTAACTATGTTATTCCATTGTTCTGTGAATTGTGCAATTTCATTGCTATCTAATTCTTTACTACGTAGTTGTATTTTATCCATGACATTCAAATAAGGAGGTGGCATATTCAAATTCATTCGTTTCTCTAATTTTTTCAGTTGAAACTGTAAGTTCAATATTCGTGCATATTGTTCTTCTAATTTTTTAACTTTTTCAAGTTGATTTACCGGACACTTACTTTTTATTTCTCTCGTCGCTTTCTCTTTCATTTGATCAAGAATCAAATTATCAAGACGTTTTCGATTCGTTTTCTTGAAAATATCTACTATAGGATCAATGTTATTGATGATGTATTGCTTGGCTGTTTGTACTTGTTCTATTGGTATTTTTCTCATTTCATTGTTCAATATTGTTTTTGTTTGCTCTGTCCTTTTTTCTATAAAGATGTGATGCATCTTTATAGATTCTGCATTACAATTATTACCAAGAATATATTTGCATTCAAATAGTATGATAGGAAAGTCAAATGAATGGAGTTTTTCAATAGATGTATCTTTCGGAATTACAGACGGAGACCCAATTTCTATGTCTGTCGATGGTCGACGTATTATACGTTGTGTGTATACTGATAAATTTGGAGATTGACTCTGATTGTGTCGAGTCGATGTTGATTGTGTCAAGAGATCATAGTGTTCGACGACTTGTTCTTGCTCATCGTCATCTATTTGTATATTACTCATATCTTTTCTTGCTCGAACATTCAAGCCAATTGGTGATAATGATGTATCACTTAATTTTCGTTTTTTGTTTTCTTTCTCTTTCTCTTTGTTTTCATCATTTGATTCACTATCAAATGTTCTATTTGCTGACCATCCTGGTGAAGCAGGACCTGTGCGGACTTCTGGAATTTCTGGATCTATGATATTGCTGTTGTTGTTGCTAATCAAGCTATTTTTCTTTCATTATTGTTATTAAAGAAATGAGTCGTTCGTTTCTGTTGTATTTCTCTACGAGACGCTACTATTTCATACTCACGCCATTTTTTAGTTTCATCTTCGAAATGTCTATACTGATAATATAAATTTGCAATGAGAAAGATTTTAACTTTATCGATATTTTCTGGGGGTGGACTATCACGAAATAGTTGTTTAGATGTTTCAGTTTATGTGGATAAAATTTTATCAATTGTCGACTTGGTAAACATGGATGACGAAAAGAAGCTTTTCGACTTTTTGCATGATTTACTATAAAGGGTTGTGTGGAATTAAGTTGTACTTGCTCGTTGATTACTTTTCTTGTTGGTGGTTGTTGTTGTGGATTTATTAAATTGTTGCTGTTATTTGCTGTTGTTATTGTAGAATATGTATTATGTTGGATGATGTTATTCGAGAGATATATCGCATGGTGAGCAAACTATTGTCGTTGAACATTTCAAATTTTTGTCGACCAGATGATAATGTTGGGTGTAGGCCATCTTCTATTCGTATGTCGTTTATTTGTAATTTTGCATCAATAACATCAATATTTATTTTCTTCAATAATACATATAATTGGTCATTAAATTCACGATGAAGATTTGTAAATTCATTTCCTGAAAAGAATTTTGAAGGCTTGCATCGTGGGGATAATGTCATCCATCCGATTGCGTGATAGAGCTCTGCACGGTTCCAAAAATGATTTTCTGGAACCGTTCAAAGAAGTATATACCGTTCCATCATTTTTGACGTTATTTTGTCATTTGACCATGCATTTTGTAGAGAAATGTTTCCTCTTCAAGCTCTCTTATTTAGAAACACAAAATAATCCTTGACATGAAATTTTTTTCACATCGAGGATTATTTTGCGTTTCTAAATATATGAGCTTGAAGAGGAAATATTTCTCTACAAAATGCATGGTCGAATGACAAAATAACGTCAAAAATGATGGAACGGTATATACTTCTTTGAACGGTTCCAGAAAATCATTTTTGGAACCGTGCAGGACTCTAGTTATGAGCAATGAATAATTGTTTTGAGGAAGAAAAAAAGAAGAGGATAATTGTTTTTTTGTTATTATTTGATTTAAATCGATTTGATTCGTTAATTAGCAATTGTTAAAGTTTGAACTATTTAGTTGATCTGAATTCTTTCTATAGATTCAAATCGATTGTCAAAGATGGATTGTTTGTTTTTTTCGTATTGAAATATGGGAACATGAAAACGGGCTTCAACTATATTTGAATTGAGAGAAATATATAATTTTTATTGGAAAATTAATACTTTCATTGGATTGTTTTGGAAAAGAAAATCGAGATGGATTAAAGGAAAAGGTCAATGAGAAAAAAAGGAACTATTTTGTGTAAAAATAATTTGGCTCAATCAACGAAAGAAATGAGTCAAGAGTATGAAAATGTAATCAATGGAATATTGATATAATTTATTTGGATCAGAAATGCGTGGGTGTGGGTGTTTACATGAAGACCCACACCCACACCCCCAGTCGCGGCACCCCTGATGGCAGGGTAGAGTAAAGATAATGCAGCGAATGTTTAAAAAACTAAAATTTCTGATCGTATTAATAGACTATTTTAGTAACGCAACTTAGAAGACACCCATGATATTTATGTGATTTGAATACTAAACAATGACTTTTCCAATATAATATAAATTGTTTGAATACAATAAGAACAATAGTTCATCTTTCATTGTTTTCACGCTTTATCAAAGATAGCAAACATACAGTAAAACTTCTATTAGTGAGCACCTGTCTATAGTGAAAAACCTCCTCATTATAAACATTTTCGAAAAGTCTAAAGGATCGATTTTGCTAGAAGTGTATCTCTCTATACTGAACACATTGTTATAATAAATATTTTCTCGATCCAAATGATGTTCAGTATAAAGAGTATTTGCTGTATTTATATTTGCTTATTGTTGAAAATTAATTAAAAATACCGAAATAGAACAAATATTCATATTAACGTCTCCCAGAATCTGTAAACCTAGACATTTACTGGAATATGGATAAAAGATTTATATTGCTCGCTAGGGTAGGGTTAGAGTACAAAAAAGTCTTAACCTGCAGAACTCTATTTATGAGTAGAGTCCTGCAGGTTAAGACTTTTTTTGCAACCTAGCCGTGCCCTATCGTGTAACTTCGTACCCTTGTCCTGCCCTGTCCTATGACGTTCTTACCCTAGCCCTACCCTATCACAGATTTTTCATCTTACACCCTATTATATCCTTAGTCTGAAGTTCAAGGAAAAGTCAACATAAAGTTTTTCTTCATTATGTTTCAGCATATTTTATTGATTATCAACGAGAATCAAATAATGAATTTAGATTATGACGTCACTCTGTACACTGTTTTTGTCCAAAAAGATGTCAGAAATGTATATTAAGTTCTACTCTATAAAATTTTTATTTATGTGAACTATACCCTACTTTTACCCTAGATATTTTGTTTTCGTAACCTTATCTTCCCCTGCCCTGCAGGACTCTATTTATGAGTTCTTCTAGTTGACCTAAAGCACTAGAACAGTTCTGTTGAACTGCACTAAACTGTTCGAATATTATCAATTTAATATAAAAGATGCTGATAGTAATTAATTTTACCACTTTAAATTGAATTAATCATAAAATAAAACAAATAGTCTATTCGCAATCACATATCAATCTCGTTTTAAAGTCACACTATATTATCTTCATTTCGATGCCTATCGAAAATGTGCCAACAATAAATAAATCACTCTCTTTTCTTATTTTCATTTCAAAATGAGAAAAAACATAACAATATAAATGGTAAAGAACTGAATCTTTTTTCTATTAGAAATAATCATTACATGAGCACTGTCCATTTTTATAAAAAAGATGTATTCGATTTGCATCGCGAACAATTATTTCACATTGACGAATAGTAGCGATTAATTTTGTTGCTCGATCTGTAATGAAAAGAAAATGAAAAATAAAGAAATATTGAATTGTTTACTTACGACAATCACCACAAACTCGAAGATTTTTCGTTATTTGTATTTGTGATGCATTAGGATGTACAACAAAATTCCATGCAATAGCAAGTCTTTCACTGTGACCACAAAGTGCTGTTGCAATAGTTTCATCTTGACTTAATGGACGTGTTATCCAACTTGAATCATGTTGATGACCATGTTCAACAAGTTCGGCAGAGATTTTCTCAGCTTCAGCATAAATTTCCTTGGATCGAGGATGATTAACATCATGAGCTCGAAATTGCTAAAAGAAACATATAAAATTCTATAATATTAATTTTTATCTAAACTTACATAGACTTGTCCATCGACAACAGTCCATGAAAGACCAATTTTCTTCTTTGCACCTGATTTAGTCAATTGAGTTCTAATATCTGACGCTTTATCAATATCACCTATGGATCCATAAACATTTGCAAGAAGAGTTGCAGCTGACACTAATGAATCATCTGACTGAGGAAAAACTTTATTCATTCGATCATAAATTTGTTGAGCTAAATTAGCATTCATATGATTTCTTGCACCTGATAGTAATGCCACTAAAATAAAGAAATACAATTCATTTAAAAAGATAGCAATGTATAAAAACACAGGTCAACAGACAAAGGATTTCTACAGAAAAAGAAATAATTAAGCATAATTAAAAAATTGTTATAATTCATTTAGTAAAAGCTTCAAATGATATATAAAATCATTTATGTTATCAAACACTCACTAAATGACATCAATAACATCAGTTTTTTCGTTAGCTCAAATAGATTCATTAAATATTGAACAGAAATGAATTGCTGGATAAGATATTGAACATATTTGTACAATATTTGCGATTATCAACGACACGACACCTGTCGACTCAACTTATCCGATCTTTATTAGAATGACTCGACTGATGATGACAAAAATGGCATATTTCGATACAACAAAAGGAACTCAGTCGATGAACATATTTTTCAAATAAATTTGGCTAGTTTTATTTAGTTCAATTTCACAGACGGCTATCGGTTGGCATGAAACGAAAGGATAATACAAGAATCGAATCACTTACAATATCATTTTACAAATCCTATAGTCGTTCTTTGAACAAAATATTTTCAAACCTAAAATTTGATTTTATAAGGATACATTTATTGTTCATATAGAAGCTAATGCAAAGACTAAGTCGCTTTAAAATAATACTTTTGACCACATTTTATCAGTAAAGATAGACTTTTGATATTATATTTATATTGGCATTCTATGATGGCCTATGACTACAGAAACTTTTATTTGAAACGATTTCTAAACAAATTCTCACATTTGATTGTGTTTCAACAGAAACTCAGGAGCGAGTTGATTGAACTTTTTTGTAGACTTCTATTCTTTCCTTTTTATGTTAACAGTTTACATAAAATTCTGTATAAAACAAAAGAATTTATCTATTCATCCTCAATATTTTAAGAAAAGATAAGATGTTTATACTCAGCGATACTAACTATGCATAGGTAATGATGGTGGATGAGAACGTTCATATTCTTCTTGTAAATTTTGTGCTTCTTGAAAAAGTGATGCACGACTAAGACAATCAATCTAATAAAAAGAAATCCAATGAAGTTTATTGAAATAAAAAGTCAATCTTTGATATACCATTGCAGTATAAATTGAAACTGTTTTTATTTGAATATTTTCAAATATTGAACGAGCGTCTTGAACAAGTCCAGAATGTGAACATGCGTTTAAAATGCAAATATGAGTTATTTCATCAATTAAATCTAATGATATTTGACGATAGATTTCGATTGCTTGAATACCCATTCCATTTAAACCATAAGCATTAACTATTTAAATTGCTTTATAAAAAGAATAATAAAAATAAATAAAACAAACTGATTGCTGCATATTGATATTGATTTGGTTGAGAGATTTTATCGAAAATTTCTTTTACTTTATCGATAGATCCANTTTTACCCTAAAATAAAAATAGTTTCTTTTTTGTTTTCGATAAATATATATATATATATATATTAATTTTTTTTCTTCAAACTTACCCACATATCAATTAATACAGTTTGAATTTGATTATTATTAAGAAGATCATTTGGAATTAACTCAATGATCGATTGAGATAATTTATAATCACCAATTTGTGACAATGCTTTAATAACATGAAGATAAATGATTGAATGATTTTTATCTTTCATTTGATAAAATAAATTCAATGTTTTTAAAGGATCATTTTCTTTATTATATCCATTCATCATAACTGCATACATTCCAACATCATTCTTTATTGATGCATCGAAAAATGATTGAGCATATGTTAAATCATTACATTTTACTAATGCATCTAATAAAGAAGTTAAAAGACGAACATTTGAATAAAATGATTTCGGAATAGTTTTGGAAACTTTTTTTGTTAAATTTAATCCTTCATCCGATCCCAATTGAGCACAAGCATTAAATAGAAGAATAAAAATAACATCATTAGGATCCTTTATTTTATGAAAAAGATCAATTGCTTTATTTGCTTGATTATTTTCAATATAACCTTCAGGAAAAAATAAAATATAATTAAATAAAATTATAATAGTTGTTACCTTTCATCATTGCTCCATAGATATTCACAGTCTTCTTACTTGATGTGTTGAATAAGAATTCAGCTTGATTCACATCTCCACATTGCACTTTAGTAAGAAAGATAATGAGAGATAATTGATCATAAAATTTCATGTATTTATTTAAAATTTTATGAAGAATTTATATAATCATATTTTATGAAGAGAAGCGTTTCCTCGGTGTTTCTTTTTTTTTTACTCAATTACTTAAAAAATTGATCTTATCCTTTTCTAACTTGTAACATGGTGCAAATATCATGATTTTTTGATTAAAGTCGCAATATTATAAAGAAATGTGAATTTTTATTGATAAAAACTAAAAGTACTACTAATGGTATTATATTCATCATTATTAAAGTCTTCCATTGAGTTTTAAATTTTCAATTGTATATTTATTACAAGGAAAGATCCCTAAGTGTTGACCTTCAAAAGTCTATGGTGATTACAAATGAACTATTCGTATCTCAAATATGAAAAAACAAATAATGGCAAAGACTTAATTCTTCAAAGTATTTTAGTTAAAATACTATAGACCATAGGCAGAGCCCGTTGAGTAGAACTTTTGAACAAGGGTCTCCTGAAGGTCTTTCAATATATTTTAAGGTCTAACACACTTTATTCAAAAAATTATCTTTATATGGTTTATAAAAAAAATTAGAAAATCTTTTTATTGAATATTTAGATCTGATTATAAATATATGCTTGTCCTTTACTCAGAAAAAGAAATGCTGCCTTTTTATTGAGATCGATATTGGTATTCATTGCAGGGTCACTCCAGTCGTAAACTAATTCTTCAAGAAAATTTATCAATGAGGAATGCTGTTGGAATTTAAAACAAGATTTTAGTAGCATTTGAAAAATACAATTGATCTCAGATTTTATTAAAATAATATTATTTTTCTTTCAAGAAACACTGTTTAATGTTAGACAAAACTTAAAAAATGTGTAGAGAGCGAGAATACAGCAGATTAAGATACTGTCCTATGAAATGAGTTAGAAGTGTTGATTTTGTTTCTAATGAAGATCAGAAATATATTTTAATAAAAATGTACCATCAACAATAAAATGTGATTGAAACAAAACATTCAATACTATTGACTAATTATATCTAATAAAATAAAAGCCATTCTACTTTACTTTATTACACAATAGCAATCTTGATTAAAAGAAAAACACAAGCCGTTTAAGACTTCCTCGGAAGAATCGATATCGACTTTTTATTATCGATATATTCCTCGAAATATCTCCCCTTTTACAATATATATTTTCCTCTGAAAATATTTCAAACATTATTTTGTTTAGTTTTTCCACTTTCGAAAGGTTGTATATTCCATTGACGTGAGTATCTTTTGCATTCACTATTAAATGCTTATTAATAGTTAAGATGGACGGCTCATTCTCAAACAAGATACAATTCTTTTTTAGCCACTAAGTATTCAAAACTATCTTCTTTATATATCGCTATTTACATTTTTCTTCCCCAATTTTATATACTTCCATAACTATTCAATTCCTCTATAGCTATTTAATCTATTACTTCATCTTAGTCTATAGGAATTTAATTTTTCTATGACTATTGAAAGTTTTTCTTCAAAGAAAAAAAAAAGAATTATTTAATATAATACTTTAAATACCGTGTTCATGTATTGAGTGTTTTCATGTTATGGTTAACTCTGAAAAAAAGGATTTCTGAGCTATATTATTGATTGAACTATTTATTACTGAAGCTCTCATTGACCGTTTAACTACGAAAGATTATTCTCTACATACTTTATTCTAATTATTTGTAATGACTAGGATTTTGTGTAGGGGGTAAAAAAAGTCGAATATTATGATTTTTGTTCTCGATCGGTAGAAAAAAATGAAAAGAAGATGTCCGATAATATGAATCGATTAAATTGTCTATTTAGCTATTAAAAAGAATCAAATTTATTATAGTACCCATTGTTCATAGCAATAATAAATTTACTAACAAATGATGAAAAGAAGTATTGAATATTCTATATTGACATTTGGGTTTTATTTTTAGATCCGTTTAAATTATGTGTAACNAATAGAGTATAATAGTAATGATACTCATAACTTTCATAAGTAGAATAATATACAATTTGGATATGCCTGACTTGTTAAATGAGCAATATAACAAGTAACCTGCTTCTGTGTGTATTCTACATTTGGCAACTGGTTAAAACACGTTCTTTGCTATTTCTTTATAGTTCAATCTTGAAAATAATTATCTTATTTTGAGTTTACTAAACAACTCTCTATTTTGTATGCTACCTATAACATTTTCTTGGTAAATTTAAATATGTATTCTTTTTTTCTAAATGTTTCTATGGGGGTAATTTATAATAAAATGCTCCAATTTTAAGTGATTATTTGGTCGAATTTACTTTGTGAAACTAATAACAATGTACATAGAGAGTAACTGAATTTTGACAAGGAGCAACATCTTTTATGCATAATCATACTGAGTAGTTTTTGAAGGAATAAGTACTACGGACCTAAATAGCTGTAGCTTTTTTGTAAATAGCTATAAAGACTTTACATAGTTGTACTCATATTAAATAGCTACATATCTTAATTAAAAAGAGTATCTCTTTTGAGAAGCTACGAAAATTTACACTGATAAGGCGACTTGCGCTATGAATACGAAGGTAAATGTTAGCATATACAATATCAATACAATGTTGCTATACATAGGAGCACTCATACTAACTCTTATACTCTATAGCTTCCCAGGCCCCACGATACGGACCGTATTATCGGGCGCAATAATACGGACTGTACTGAGCTTAAACTAGTGTCGTAATACGGCCCTATTTTCACAGTATATGGACCCTTATTACTTCACTCCAAGGCTACACCATGTACGGGCCGTATAAAACGCTAGTTTAAGCACAGTACGGTCCGTAAACGGATCCGTATTGAACAACATAAGTTGTAAAGAAATCTTTGAGAATCAAATTTACAAAACGATAAAAGGGCGTTTTTCTATAAAACTTCTAATAATAAATGCACATAAAAACTATTCTTTCTATCAAATATATTGGCATATTTTGTTTGGAAAGATAAAATAAATTAGAAATATTTCTCATGGTTTTACACAAGAAGCAGAATTGCGAATACTACTTACTATACAAGTGTACTAATGCCGGCAGTATATATGGATCATATTTTAATCTCGATGAAACCAAATTGTGAATATTTGAGCCACGCTTGATATCCTTTGTTTGACTACACGCTTTTAAAGCTTGAATAATAACCCAATTAGAATATTTTTCAATATTTTCTTTATGCTTATCAAATAATCCCAAAGTTTTCGCATATTGTTTATTATCATTTAATATTTTCATTTGATCGCCAAGATCAGAATCAATAGATCGAATGAAAGTTGAATGTTTGACAGCAGTTATTAATAGTATCCGAGAATTTATAATCAACTTATTCAAGATCATTTTATTTTCTTTAATCAGAAGTATTTCTGTTAAGCATAAATTTAGATATTTCTCATTCATGCCAAGTAAAACAAGATTGGTTCACTAAATCACCCAATCAACATCAAGATATTCATATTTATTTGACTAAGATAGATAATCTACTCTACTTGAAATCATTGCTACATTCAAAAAAAAAAACATTGCAGAGAATTACACCCTTTCTCTATGTCGATGACGAAAGACTCACGAGATGTCCCTGATTGTTAGCATTACATATCGTTCTTTCGTTTATAATAGATTGTTTATTATCTTATAGTAAAAATTGAAATGTTATAACTTAAAACGGTTCTAGGAAAAAATAAAATCTTAATTTCTATTGTAGGAATATTCAAAGGTACAGAATCTGCCGTTAAAATAAAAAGTTTCACTTACTGTCAGAGTAAAAAGATCCTCCTTTTTAAGATAGAGTGGTTGTTCCGAATTCCATCACTACTTTTGAAAAGTTCCAGTAAAACCTCTATATCTCCGCTTCCTAAAGTTCGTTTGAGCTGATTTTTAGATTGAGGAATAGACAAAACATGTTTCTGTCGAATTGTATGATTTTCATCAAGATACGATTTGTTTTGAGTGAGCAACAACAAAGAAACAAACACCTACTTTCATTTTTGTAGCGTTCTGTCCATATTTTAATTCCATCATTGAAGCCAATATTCTTTCTCAATTCCATCATTTCAAGCAAAAATACACAAATTTTGTTAAAAAACTTAATTTTCGAGCGGAAGGTTGCCATCTTTTCGAGGACAAATTGTATCATTTGATTCACCAAATCAAGCTCTATCAATTGATATGTTTCTTATTACGAATAAATGCATCTTTTATCATATGATGGGGAATATGAACTTGCGGCAAAATCGAATTCATTAAAATCATCTCTATTTGTGACCAAATAAAAACTAGTGGTATAGCGGTATAAGCAGTATACTGCTATACTACTATACCATACGATGGGGTATCTAGTGTGGGTGCAGGGGGAGGGGTACTTAGTGTAGGTGTGGGGGTACCGTCTCCCCTGTCTCTCTATCTCTGTAAGGGATACGTGACATCTAGCTACCGCTATAACACAATAACAGTATAGCGGTATAAGCATTTTGAATTTGCCGCAAATTCAAATACCCAATGAAGTCTTTTTCTTCATAGAATCAACTGATTCATTAGAATCTGTTTATAAGAACACACATTGATATTTTTCATGAGCGGTATTTCATTTTATATGACTCAGTTCGTATGAATTAAATTTATCTTGCTTTTCTTTGTACATCTTTTTTGACTTCACTTCTTTTACTTCGTTAGCAGAAATAATCATATTCATTGTTGACACCCAATATTTCATTTTATCTGATTTAATGTCAAAGTATATAGAAAAATATACTTTCTTACAGATGTGGTACTTCATTTTCCTTAATTCAATTCATAACAATGTACAAAACATCTGTTTGCTTTACAAACGATATTTTTTTTATTTGATTCAATTCATAATGACATACGTTTCTGTTTACTTTTTCATATTAGTATTTTTATTTTACTTAATTTATTACACATAGATACAAAGAAATTGTTTTCTTAATCTTCTGTTTCTATCTCCATGCACACTGCATGCATAAGCACAGAGATTTTCATTATTCTATTTACATATCATTATTTATTTACTACATCTTGATTCAAATAAACATCCATAGAGATAGGGTGTGTGGTTGGCACTAACAATGACGAATAAAAAGTAAATTGAATTCACACCTACACCCACACGCAGACAATAAATGATTTTGGTTATAATAGAAAGACAAATCTATTTGAAAAGATTCTCCGTAAAGAAAATGATAATAAAATTTGTGATTTCCTAATAAAGAATGAAAAACCAAGAAATGAATTATTTTATATTTTATGTAACATTTATTGGTTGATAAATGTGAATGTTTTCAGATTCTTGTTTTTGAGATAGTGAAAGAGTATGATTAAGTTTAGTAGTATATTCTCCTATATCTAATTTCAATATTATTTTGATGAGAAGGAAGGTTGAACTGTATTTATTATATATATAGTGCTTAAGTTTTAAGGTGTTTTTTATGAAGTATTTTTTAGGAAAACTTTAGAACATTTATTATTTGCACGATCAATTCTATATTTTTTCTATGTGACATCGACTAATATGATGAAAAGATTTAGATGATTTACAATCATAATCAGTAAATTGATACCGCTATGGGAGTTAAATCAAATTGTGTTTTTCTTTTCAACGAACAAATTTAATTACAATTTTCTCCTAATAATAAATTAGCTTTCAGAGCTCCGCGGGACAACCAAAAAGTTGTCCCGTCCCGTTTCATTTTTCTACGCCGTCCCGTCCCGTCCCGTTTCATTTTTCTACGCCGTCCCGTCCCGTCCCG
>OENM01001733.1:6332-27716 GCA_900239745.1 Rotaria magnacalcarata | reverse complement strand
AAGTTGATTGCATTACTAATTATGGATATTGATACAACTGCCGATTTCAAAGCGCGACTGCAAAATATGATTGTCTATCAAGATATACTTATAAAAAATAATTTCTTAGCGCAAAGTTCTTGTGATCAAGGTTGTAGTCAAAATTCGTACATCTAAATATAGTTATGTTAATCAGATTGACTAATCTAAATTTTTTTTTCGGATAGAATTTAGTACTTTGTTAATCTTTCACAATGATCTACGTCGTAAATATGCTGATTTACGTGCACAAACTGATCAATTGGATCAATATATTGAACACTACCGAGCAGAATCAGAACACAAAGATAAAAAAATTCAATCTCAAAGGTAACTTTGTTTCTATGAATTGTTTAATTAGATTTGTTTTTCTTGTTTAAATTCAGTTCACAAATTCTTCGATTAACTCAACATAACAAACGAAATAATGAACGTCTTACTGAATTACAACGATGGTTCGATCGAATAAAAGATTCAATAACCGAACCGAGTACTTATAATAAATTATATGAAATACTTCGGTTGGTTTCTAATTGAATTCAAAAGCAAAACTCAATAGTTTTTTTCTTCTTCTAGGAATTCTCATATGTCTGAAGGAGAAACAACAGCTGATTTATCGGACAGATATTGTACTGGAGATGAACTTGATGTTGATTATTCTCATATGCCTAAAGTTGTTAGTCAATCCGCCGGTATCGGTGAAATAAAAAGACTCACTGATACAAATGATATTGATTTAAAACTCCATAAAGTGAATATTTATTAATAGACTACTATGTATATTAGATTTTTTTTTCTTAGTCTCCTGTGAATATTTCAGCAGCCAGCGATAGAAATGTGAACAAAAATAAACCGGAACCTAATCAGTTACGTACATCACCAATACCTGTATCATCGCGAAAGTCTCTATCGATTCATCAAAGACCAAAACAAAAGATATGAAAACCCTCAAAAGAATTTCTGAATACGAAATCAGGTTGAAACTTTTGTTTAGAATAAATTTAATACATACTCAGAGTACCGTTTTTTTTTGTCTTGTAGAAGAATTAGAATTAAATATCGATGATCAATTTTGGTCAAAACTTATCGACGATCATCATGAACAAAAATCTCTATCGCCTATCAATTCAGCATTACCAAAGTTAATCAGTCCAACAATAGAACAGAAAACATTAACACCATCAACACCAGCATCAAATCTTAATAGTAACTCAAGTCCATCTAATATTACTAAATTACATTCCAGAGGGCATAACTTTATTTCAAGAAATATCCTCATACCAGAAACATGCTGTGTCATACGTTGAAAAGAAACAAAGAAAATTAAGTCGATATTTTCTCTTGTTTTAGTGTCTTAAACGTATTCATTTCGGTAAATCAGCTTATCGTTGTCAAGGATGCAACGCTTTATGTCATACGGGTTGTAAGGAAAATTGTACGACACTCTGTTTACCAAATGTAAAAACACCGAATCGTGGTGCTGTGGATGTGGGTGTGAAGCTGGATCTTATATTCGCTAATACACCCACACCCACACCCGTGCCTTCTGTTCTAAGATTGCTGTGGTCTTAGAAAAACATTTCCAATCAAATTCTTTTATATATTTTTGCACTAGACACTGCTCTTTCTAAGAAAAAGAATGAAGTCTCTACGACATTGCGTCCCAGAGTTATATCAAAAACAAAATTAATGCAAAACTTTTGCCCCACCCGTTATTTAACTATTTACCCTGGTAGCGTTTTTTAAAATCTTCAAAAAAAGAGTGGTTTTTATGCACGAAGAAAAGCATTTAAATAGCTAATAATAATCTACCCTTGCGCTTTTCAATGAGATTATAAGAAATTGATAAGCCTTTTTGAAAAATAACTATATACATATTTCGAGTGTGAATCCAGGTATAAGTGCGATTATTTTCATATACTGAGACACATACTGAAATGCATTAATCATATCATCAATTTTATTTGATATCATCACGACAGAATTGTGTAAGATAAGCTTTCGACATTGATAAGTTTTTGTTCTTTTTTTCTAAAATGGGAGTGATAAGTTATATGTGCGTTTTGGAATCTAGTAATGTATTTGAAATTTCATAACTAAAGTATTCATCTGTTTTCTCATTCGCTCATCGAAATTGAGCTTCAAATAAAAGTATTTTTAAAAAGTTTTCTTTTTACTGTTTTTTCGGTTTCTTCTCGAATAATAGGAATATGATTCAAAACCGAATCTTATGAGGCAACCGCATTTTGATACGAAAGTCAATAATATAAGAACAATAACAAAATTAAATTTCAACCGTCGCCATTTTAGCTTCATTGCATTTTAAAACTAAAAAGGATATCTTGCTTCTGGTTTTATTATTCTGTAATTTTCTTTTTTGATTCGATTATTTTCAGATAATTAAAGTAGCTATGGCCCCAAAAGATCCTGAATGGACACCAAAATTCGTGTCTCTTTCTGAAAATTGTCCTGAAGGTCGAACTTACTTCGACTGGAATGATAAAGGAATAGAAGAATGGAAAGCAAATGCTATCAAATTCCAAGATACTCATGTGAAAGATAATAATCGTACTGAATGGTTCACCTACAAATCTGAGGATCGAGATGCTTTAGAATTACGTATCTTGATGGCAATTTGTGGTTTTAGAACGCCACAGGTCTGAGTTTTATTTTTTCTTGAAAAATGAAATAAGTTGAATATTTTAGGAAGGTAGTAAAGCAGCTCCTTCATGTCCTTTAAGAACTTTCAAACGCGACGAACGACTGCACGCTCGTAAACTAAAGAAAGTGATTATCAAACATTCGAACAGTTCTGAAAATATTCATTTGAATATCATTTATATATCAACTGCAACAAAAGTAGAAGAGGATAAACAATTCTATGCTAGTGAAGAACCAGGTAAGAATCAATTTGAATTAATCTATCGAGTCATCATCGTAATTTTAGTTTTTGTGATCAACGATCATCGAAAACTTATCGATAAGGATGGTCGAACTTATGCTAACTTTCAAGATTATAAAGAAAACAACAAATTACCAAAAGCTGCTACGTTAGCTCCAAAAAATGGAACGTATACACCTGCACAGACCATTGACGGTAGAGTACCTTTAGAATTGGGTGAAACGCCCGCTACAAGTCTACTCAAACGTGCCAAAGATGTAGTTGATACAGTTGTCATGGTTGGTGGAATGGTTCTAGCTGTAACAGGTGTCGTTACATTTTTTGCTCCTGCTTTATTTTCTGCCACGGCAATGAGTGTAATTCAAGCAGGCTCTTTTTTTCTTACGACGTACGGTGTAGTTGGGTAAGTTCAATATTGAATTTCTGATTATTGATTATGCACTTTCTTTTAATTTTTAGAGCCGCTACTAGTATACACGATAAGACACAGCATGATGAAAGTATTCGTACTGAAGTTTTCGTTCTAATTTCTTCAGCATTATCAACTTACTCGGGAATTCTCAGAACACAAGCCATTAAATATGCCAGAGAAGGAAAAACATATGCAGAAGTTATGGAAAGTGAGTTCATCTTGTGACATTGTTCTGTTTGAAGAATTTGGATTCTTTTTTTAAAGAAATTGGTAAAGCTCAACGAGCTATGTTCGCTGTGGCCAATGTTTTCACAATTGTCTCAAGTTCGGGTGCACTCATTTCATCTATATTTGATCTCATGGCTAAACGAGAACGTACATGGTTAGATTATTATCAATTTTGTATGGGCCTGTTTATGTTGGTCAATGTTTGTACAAAACCAATAACTATTAAAGGTATTTTCGATTCAGAACAAATGCAACATTTAAATGAAATGAAAAACAGTCTTGAAGTAAACAGTGTTCTAAATAAATACTCATAGCCATTAGGCATCCTTTTTTAGTCCGACGATGCCAAAGAAGAAATGTCAAGAATGTTAGCAGAACATTCAACGTCTGATCAAAAAGCCTATATGATTCGAAATCTGAACAAAATTGAAAATCCTACTGAATTCTTCGAATTGATTCGCAAAACTCGGAGCACTGTTACTTGTACTGCTGATGGGCTTACAGTTAATAACATGATCGATATTTCGCCATTATCTTACAATGATATCGGCAAAGCTGTATTTATCGAAAAATTCAATCAAATTTCAAAGTCTGAATCTGCTGCTTTGCATAGTAGCTTTATGGACGAATTTGATCAATATATACCTGATGAAAATAAGGAAAATTTTGAAAGTCGATTGGAAAACATTAAAACTTTGCCTGTCGAACAACAAAGAGAAACTATGAGAAATCTTGTCAATGAACTTACAGCTGGAGGTGGTCCACCGCAAGAAGCATTTGATGCATCATGGAATCGAGCTCAAACAGCATATAGAGATAACCTGGATCAACAGGTCAATGAAATGATCGGCCATCTTCAACAAGGAAGTACTGGACCTGGACAAGAAGATGATTTTACTCAGCTTGGTGATTTAGCGAGAAGACAAATGCACGGTGTAGCGACACCAGAAGAGCAAAAAGAATTGCAACAACAATTAGATAAATGTACAAATCATCGTAAAGAATATTTTTTCAAATCATCAGCTATTCATCGTGATGATGCAAATAATCCCGAAAATAATGCTGCCCTCAGAGTGGATATTAAAACGTTTACAAATGCAAAAAACGAACGTTTATGCTATCGTATCAATGTTGAAGATGTGAAACAAACTTTGCGAAACACTTTTCAAGTACTAAATCATGAAGATATCATTGTGCATGATAAGAGAATATTCGACAATATGAAGACTGGTGATTACGATCGATTGAATCGTGTTCTAACTGAATATACTACACGTGGCCCGAATCTATTAAGTGCTGCAATACATCTTGGAAACGATCCTGCTTTTGTCGGGCAAGTAAATACACCTCATGACATTGCTTCAATTACAGAAGCTCTGGAGAAACAAAGGGTATGATCTATTTGTTATCGTTTACATTTTGAATGTTTTTCTTCTAGGCAAGTCTTCCAAGAGGACAACGCCAAGAATTTCTCAATGGTATAGCAACTGGTACTGGTGAACATTATGACCGTTTTCGAAACGATTTCAACGGAAGAATTAATGCAATCAATGCACTTCCCGATGATATCAAATCACAATGGAGCAGTACTCTTTCTATGGCCTATCATTGGTGGAAGCATGAGGATCAGTTTAGAACTAATCAACCTTTAACAATTGATGAATATTTTCGTGAATATTCAAATAACATTTTTAAAACAGAAAATATCATTGGGACAAGCCATACTCAAGCTGGTGGTATCAAACAATCATATACAAGAAGTTTTGGTGCACGTATTCATGTTGGTTTTACTTTTGGTGAAAACCGAACAAAAGCTTCACATTTCCCGAAATAACATAGATTTATACTCTGTCGAAAAAGTATGATTATATAATATCATTCTTTATATTTTCTATTTCATCTGAAAGCTTCGGTTTTAAGCAGCTATGCTAACATAGAACTTCTCTTTAAATTAGAACCATCAAGTCTACTTACTGTGTTATAGATAACCTTTTTCTTAATTTATGCTAACATTTCATCATATTTACAAATAAACTTTTCAATTGATTCGAAATGAAATGATTTTTAACTTGAATGATTCATATGTATTATATTGATTTATCCTATCAAATACTATTAAATCAATAGCATAAGTTTCGTTTCAGATAATATTCATTGAACGTCATCTCAATTTAATTTAACATCGAAAAACATTTTTTTAGAAAAATTTAGCAGTTATTATCACGAAGTTTCTGTGATATATTAGATGGCCTACCAATTTACAGAGGAAGAACTACGATTGGTTATAGGTGATGCAGTCATCAACAATGCTGAATTAACCATCGATGATTTAATTGAAGATTTGTTTGCTCATGATCAATCAAATGTACCATCGGTCATCGAGTCTTTCATTACCACAGAATTCATTCGACAAAGTAAAAATCTCTGCCGTGTTCAAACAAAAAACTGGATAGCAACTAACCTTAAAAATGGATCAAGTGATTTTATTCGAAGATTTGTTGCTGCCGAGAAACAAAATGAAATTATAAAAATTTTTCCTTTGGATTTACAAACTCGATTACTTATTCTGCAAGAAAAGGATGTTCTTGGAAGTTTACTGATCGAATGCAATCGATTATTTAATAGATTACGAGAAAAATTTGCACCATCTCAAGCTGAAGATCGATTTAGAAATTTTCTTGCTCAATGGTTTCAAAGCGGATTCATGCCATTATCAATATGGAAGGTTTTTGATCAATGGAAACGCAATGGTTCAACTCTTAGTAGTTTGAAAACTATCAAATGGCCTGCCGGTATCGAGAAGGATGGTAATTTGCGTGAAATACAACGTCTGCTGAAAAACATAAAAACTGATAATTTCGTCGAAGTGAGCAAACTCCAAACTATTCTAGATATACTTTTAGCTGTTCCAAAAATTGATGTGAAAGATGGCATCGTGAAACTTCTTGGCAGAATTGTGTATCTTAGTCAATGGGTGCAACAAATTCAAGATTCAATCAAATTAAACAATGCAACTCAGGTAGCCATTTTCGCTGAAGATGCTTTAGCCATCGATTGTGATTTAACTGAGAAGATTTGGCAAGGAAAAAATTTAACTATAGTAACCAAAGTTGTTTATATTTGGCAAGATTCGAAAATTCAATTGTCTGGTGAGAGTTACTCTCCAGCAAACACAAAAGCTCTAGGCGCAACATCAACAGCATATAGAGGAGCAGATGGTGCCCATGGTCGACCTGGTGAATCCAGTGGAAATATTGCAATATTAGCAACGAAAATGTTTAATCCTTTAAGATTGACTGTAGAACTGAATGGTGGACGAGGTGAAGATGGCCAAGATGGTGGTGATGGTTGTGATGGACGAAATGGTGTTGGTGTCACAAAATCTGATCTGGATCGTTTGGTTGTTAGTTATTACAGTCTATATCGTGATTCATGGGGAAATTTTCAAGATTATTCACCGCCTTCAAATTGGACGAAACAAAAACGAAGTGGCGATAGTAGTAGTGGAGAATATATATATCGAACATATCAAGATGAACATGGTCGAATGATGACTTATTCATTTGCAGCTGATAAAGGATGGACTTATTCAACATATGAACTTTATTTTCTTATATGTGGATCAAATGGAACAAGTGGAACTTCAGGAGGAAGTAATGGTGTTGGTGGTCAAGGTGGTTATAATGGTACATGTACAGTACAAAATCCCGAAACAGGTGAAGATTTTCAAATTAATATAATACGCCATGGAAAAAGTAGTGGACCCAATGGGAACAATGGAAAGGTTGGTCAAAGTGGTAAACATGGTATCAATGGAAATGATATGGCATTAATTGATAGATCATCTCAAGAAGCTTCAAAACATTATGAAGGTAATGCAGATAGAAAATTAGCATGGAGTTATGTTTACAAAGCTGAATACAAAAGTCGTCTCAATGGATATCAACGTTATGTAGAAAAAGAAAATGCTTGTTTTATTAAATTTCAAGATGGCGAAACGATTGATAATACAGAAAGACGTGCAAGTAAAGCACAAGAACAAACTACTCGAAAAGCTGCTTCTGAAGCCATAGCTAAACAATCGATCGTTATTAGCAAAGTTTTAAATGAAGCAGAAGCTGTATTTGGAAAACAAAGTGCATTCTTAGCTGATGCATGTGAAGCAACAACAAAAGCAGCAGTTGATGGAGATGATGGAGAAGAAGAAGAAGAAACAGCAGAAAATGTTACCGAAGAAGTTGTGATACTTCGGCAGAAAGAAGATACGAACAAATTGTCGAAATATACTCCGGAAAGTGAAAAGAAGGTAAGCGATTCTTTGTTTTTTATTTGATGTATTTAAAATATCAATTGTTTCAGCAACGTCCTGTTTATACTCAAGATACATATGTTACTTATGTTAAATCTGTCGGACGTCGAACAACAGTAAATAATTGTGCACAGATTTTATTTGATTTATTTAATATTGAGTTTACACCAACATTATTGGAATCTATTTCTTTACATACACTCTTTCATCAAATAAGATATCGTCAACAAATGCAATCTTCATTCGCTCTTGTACTAGTAGCTGCTCTTCAATCAAAGCTCGTCAACGGAAAAAGCTACGAAGAAATCAAAGAATTTACATCAAATCTATTCATTCATCGAAAAAGAAAATTCAATCATACTCGATTACGTCATAAATTACAAAATATCTCTAAAGAAGTAGATGATGCACTTGTACATCCATCAATGAATCTTTTGCCTGGTGCTGACAAATATTTTGGCATTAAAGAAAGTCCATTAAGTATCAAATTAGTTCCATACACAGATCCAATCAATATTAAATCAGTTATAAAAGCATTTTTCTCGCAATATCTCACGAACGAAGTCAATGCTCAATTGTTAAATGCGTTCAATACATTTAAAAAAAATATCAAACCAATGTATACGCAACGATTAGAATTATTTGCACAAAATGAAAATTTTCGATGGACTGATAAAGATGTTGTTCAAACTTATCTAAATAGTTTGAAAGCATGGTTAGTTGAAGATGCTTTACTGAAGAAAGAAGACAAGAAGAAGAAGAAGAAGAAGGACAAAGAGGAAAATATCGACAGTCAAGATGAAGATGATGAGCCAGACAACTATTCAAAACGAGAGAAAACAAAATCTGAAGTTGACTTTGAAAATTTTCTCAAAGTTGTTGTTGCTGATTTGAAATACTGGAATCAAATTATCAAACCGGTCAATGAACTGATTGCTGCTAATGATGAATATAAAGCAAGATTTGGTTCACCTCCAAGTTTCGATAAGAGTGGATATCTTGATAGTGCAAAATCATTCGTTACACGCTCATCAAATGATGATAAATCTATTGAACAAGCACAGCATCTAATTAAAATATATTACGTAGCAAAATCAATTCTTACCTACAATCAGAATCTTTACATTATTAATGCAATGATGTTAAAGGAACAAGAACAATTTCCAGTTGATATCTGTTTTGATAATGCCAATGAATTTGATTCTTTCTTAAGCCAATATGCCAGATATCCTGTACCATCTGGTAGTAATCAATGTGAAATTTATATGATGAAGCATGGTTTAGCTTGTGCACCATTTCGATATCTTTTATCGCTGTATTTAAACATAAAATTATGTACCTATCGAAAAATTAGTTATCAAACATTACAAAATGTTGAAATTCTCAATCCAAAGGAAAATCAATGTGAAACATTATGGCTACAAGATGATAAACAACTTGTTGGTATTGCTCCTGATGAAGGTTTTCGAATATTAGTTGCTGCTCAAGATTCAATCGTATCTAAATATAAAACAGTTTTAGCTACTGACATGGAACTTGACAGTAAGATAGATTACAATAGAAAAGAAAATATGTTAGCATTTGCATCATATTTTCCATCACCACTTCAAAGTGCTGTTATTCAATGGATTGAAAATTATATTGTCATTACACAAGATCAATCACTTCTTTATCTTCTTCATAATCGGCTTTGGATTGATGGCTGTCATTTTTCATTATTTGAACTACAATTTATCTTGGTATCAGTTGCTAGTTTGAAAACATTGTATCATTGCGATATCAATTATCTTTTACTACTTGCTAATTCAGTGTCACAATCACAACTTGTCGATGTTTTCTTATATGCTCGACTTGAATATCATTTCGGAAGAAGATTTAGTAGTTCATCAAAAATTTTCAGTGGTATTCAATTGATACCAAATACTCGTTATAAAGCTTTATTAGCAGTTAAACTAAGCGATCATCATTCATCCATCGACGAAGATGATATTTACAAAATTATTCTAATGCTTCAACATGCATCGAACGGTTCGGAACAATTAGTCAAAATTGGTTTAGATGAATGGATTGCTATTGCACAAAAACAAAAATGGAGTGAAATAGGATATTTATTACAGCAATATGGTTCAATTGGTTATTATCTTGGTGTGTTAGATAATAAAGGATTCAAAGAAGAAGAACAAAAAATGAGAGAAATCATTAATAAAGCGACGATTATTCCAGAAAAAATCATTGCTTTGTTTACACAATGGATCGTTACAAAAGAAATTAGTGCTGATGATGATTTTTTCAAACACTTAGAAGAAAACTTTATTCGGACAAATGATTATCCAGAACTCAGAGACAAAATTACAAAACATCAATTAATTACAACTGAGATTGAACAAGCCAAATTGATCAATTGGATGTCAACTGGTAAAATATCAGAAAATCATGTGACTTATGAAGGTTTAACTTCAATGGATGACCGAAAAGTTGATGAATTAACGGAGAAAATCACTGGTCTACATGATTCTTTAGAAAATGTTGAAAAAAGAAGAGAAAGCATTCGAACTATTGGCAAACTTCTTAAAACAAATGATAGTGAAAACTCATCCAGTATTTATTGGTTAAACGAATTCGATAAAGTATTATTCAAATTAAAAGGAAAACATCTACGAGACACACAAAAAATGGCTGTACTATGTGCTGTTGAAAGTGACAAACATGTTCTTGAACAGGTAAATACTGGCGAAGGTAAATCTTTTATTATTGCAGCAATGGCAACAATTCATTGTAAAACTGGAAAACGTTATGTAGACATAATTACAAGTTCACCGGTTCTTGCACAACGTGATGCTGCTGAAATGGCTGAAATTTATATAGAACTTGGTTTAAATGTTGCTGATAATTGTAATGAAGATTTAGAAGCACGTAAAAAAGCATACACTGCAGATATTGTATATGGTGATATTGCTCGTTTTCAACGTGATCATCTTCTTCATACATTTTATAAAAAACCTTTAAAAGGCGATCGAACACAAGTTGCTGTCATTGTCGATGAAGTTGATAATATGCTTTTGGATAATGGTAATAATATGCTTTATCTCTCTCATAGTATTCCTGGAATGGATCTACTTGATTCTTTAATTATATTTATTCAACAAAAAATTTATAGTCCAATTTATACAGGTGATAAAAAAAATCTCGAACAAATGCAAGAACAATTCGATAATGCAACAATTAAAAAGAAAGTTTTAGCTGATATTTTTGGTCTATTTTCAATTGAAGATCTCAAGGCTGTCATCAAATCAAGTATGAGTGACACAAAAATACTAAGTCTTTATGAAAAACTTATTCAAGACAAAATTATCGATTCTGATGGATATTTGAAAATTCATCGTCACAATCAACTAAAAATGATCGATGAGACTCTCAAGTATATAGATGGCGCTTTTATTTATCGAATTAAAGCTTGTTTTGCTGTCATTCTTTCTCGCGAACGATTCATTGAAATGCCAGTCTACCTTCGAACTTTTGCAAAATTACATCTCGATGAATTAATTGAAAATTGTAAACATGCATTATTTTTAGAAGCTAATACTGGATATGTTGTTGATGTTGATCGTACTGGTAAAATGACAACCGCTTTAGAACCATTAATTACAATCATTGATTCTAATACTGGAGCAGATCTAGCAACTTCTCAATGGTGTGGTGGTCTTCATCAATTCCTTCAACTTAAACATGGTTGTCGTTTATCACCAATGAGCTTGAAAGCTGTTTTTGTTTCAAATGTTGCCTATCTTAAAGGATATCAACATATCAATGGTCTTAGTGGAACACTTGGTTCAACAGAAGAAAGTAAAACATTGATCGAACTTTATAATGCTGATTTAATCAAGATTCCAACGAATAAACCAAAAGTTTTCTATGAACATGTTCCTGCTATTGCAACAGTACAGGAAAAATGGATTGGAAATATTTATGACGAAATTTGCGACCAAGTTAGTGGAACACGATCTGTACTTCTTATATGTGAAGATATCAAACAACTTGAATATGTTTATGATGGGCTAAATAAATGTTTTAATAAGGATAAAAATGTAAGTGAAAAAGTCAAAGAATGTTTTAGAAATATTACTGTTTATAAACGTGAACATGATGAATTTAATTTTGAAGATGATCATAAACTTGAATCACATCGATTAATTATTGCGACAAATCTTGCTGGTCGAGGTACAGATATTAAATTAAGTAAATCTCTTATTGATGCCGGTGGTTTGCATGTGATAACTGCTTTTATGCCAAAAAATTGTCGAATTGAAGAACAAGCTTTTGGTCGTGCTGCAAGGTTTGTTCTAATTTTTCATTGAATAGTTTACATTCATCTTTTTTTGAATCGCTTTAGATGTGGTCAACCGGGTTCTGCTCAAATTATTGCATTTGCTGAACCAGAAAATGAAACTATTCAACCATCTGTTTTTCAATTGAAGATGTTTCGTGATAATGCTGAAGTTCATCGTTTACAATCATTGAAAAGTTTCTATGATTATCATACTGAAATTGAAGAAGCATGTTTAGAGAAATTTCGTAGTTATTGTGATCAAGCGCTTAGTGCTATTTATTCGAAAAGTTCTACTGTTAATGATGAATCTTTACCGACACCGTCACAAGTTGTTTATTTTGCTCTTCTTGATCAATGGGCACTGTGGCTTGATAGTAAAGCTTCTTTAATTAAACAATGTGCAAGTGAACATAGTCAACATTTGAAAGACACAATTATTAATTCTGTCGATGAATTCTTAAATAAACATCAATTTGGTAATCAATCGAATTGTTTTGAAGTGGCGAAGTCGTGGATCGATGCGCCACAATCCTTGTTGACTATTGGTATTATTCAAATGTTTCATAAAAATGGTTTTAAAGAAGCAGAGGACACATTCAATAAGATTCTTGCCGATGGATATGAGTTTGGTGGTGAAGCATTTTATTACAAAGCATGTATGCGAATGAGAAACTTCGATGGAACTCGTCAAGAATCGAAATTATTGACATTGAACCAAGAAAGTTCGTTTAAGGAAAACATTGAAGAAGCAATCGAATATTTTTATAAAGCACGAACATTATTTCTTCATCGTTTACAACGAAAACAAAAAGAAGCATCGCTCGTTGCTCAAATGATTGAAAAATTACCTGAAAACAATCCAAAAACATCTGGTTTTGCATCACAATTGAAATCTATCACAACGTATATTCAATTAATATTGACAAATATTGATTATCTCCTTGGTTCACCATGTCATCCGAATATGTTCGTAGAAGATGAGATTAGTGAATCGTATTCAAAAGAAATTCATGATGCATTCTATCGACAAGGTTTAATCAGTCCAATTTTACTGACCGGTCGACCAATAGAAAACTGGCAAATTGAACCAATTCGTCAAAAGTATAAATTAAATAGAAAGCAAATTGAGGTAAATGAAAATTTTTCTACGAGGTAGAAAATTTTGTTTTTCTTTTAAAGACTTTGATTGGTCAAATATCAAAAGATCCAACATCGGTTACATTTGAAAATCATACTGTTTTTGACCGAGCTATGCTCCTTGAGAAATGTCCGTTATCAACCAAGAGTAAATTTTGGACAGAATTAGAACAACAAAAAGCTCTCTACAATGCAGATATTTATTTAATTGTTCAAGATCAATCATCATTGAGTAAAGAATTTCTTGAAAAACTTACTCCATTGAAACCATACTCTGTAACTAATCTGGACGAAATGAAAACTTTATTACGATACTCCGATGAAACCACTATGGATAGAATGTACAAGTTAAGTGATGTTGAAAATTCAATTGGAGATAATCAAAATTTAAAAGATGAAATTTATCAACTTGTTGATAAACGAATTTTAAAATTAGATAAATTGGCCAATATTCTAATTATACCTGATCGTATGTCATATTTCTCGGATTTCGACGGGGTAACAACCGATGACTTCAAAGAATTTTTTCATCTTGATAATCATGCTGCTGGATGGATTATGAATATGTTACAAGAGAATGGAATTTTACAACTTCAAACAATTCAAATGACACGACTCACTTCCGATAATAAAATATGGAGTCAATTGGTGAGAATTCATTTAGAAAAGGATGCTAAAAAACCAATAGAAAACGATCCCATCGAATTGAAATTACTCTATGACAACGCTGGAATTCTTCAACAAATTAAAGACAATCACAAATTATTAAATGTCACTGAACAAGTTATAGATCTCTATTTTAGAATACCATCGAAATTAAAAAGAGAAGAAACTGTTAAAAAATTTTACACTTATTTAGCAGAAAAAAATATTTTAGAATCATATGTGTACAATATTTGGCGGTTGAATTCAAAATTAGATTGTTCGTCACTTCCTTCGTGTATTGCTAATCATATTGATGAATTCTTAGCTGATCGTTTTGCATATACTTTTGCTCTTGAAGAGATTTGTTTATCATTAGAAAAAGCCAATAAAGATCCTTCGCCAAGTCCGAGTCGAATATTTCTACCGGAAAATCCATTTCGTGAAGTATACGAGGATTTTGTTAATTGTGGTCTTGCAATGCCTTCGAGAATTTGTGTTTCTTCAGGCACTATCGATGATTTTGATTACGAAGATTTCCAGGGTGAAGAAACGATCAAATCAGTGGTTTATTCGAATCGATTAAAATTATATGATCAAACTGATTATCATATGGATTTGATTCCATTTTCAACTTATGTTCTCGATCAAGATTTTTCTATTGATTCGGATTTACGAAATATCATTAACAATGGATTAAAAGTTGTTATTACACGTAAGAAAGAAACAGCTGGATCATGGTTATTAAATAAACTCATTGCTGGTGCTGCTTATTGTTGGAATGGAATCAAATCAGCTGCAAGTGCTGTCGCTTCATTTGGTTATTCTGTGGTTGAATTTATTGTTCATTTACCAGGTAAAATTTTTACTAACTCAAAAATAATTAAATCTGAAAAATAAGAGTCGTTTTAGGCAAAATATTCAGTACAATATCTGACTTTGCAGCTCCTTATGTTAAACAAGCCGGTGAATTAATTCAAAGAATAGCTAAACCACTTTTAGATACCAAAGTTGGCAAAGCAGCAGTTGCAACTATGCAATTTGCTAAGGAATGTGTTGTTGAAGTTGGTTATAAAGCTGTTGAAAGTGCAGAATGGGTTATTCGTAAAGGAACTGAACTAACGAATTATGTTGGAACAAAAGCATCAGAACTTACCAGTTGGGTAGCCGATACAAGACCAGTCCAGGGAATGATTGGATTAGCAAAAGATTTTGGATCATGGGTAGTATCGACAGCAATATGGAAATCAGCAGCTGAAATGGCAACATACATATACACAAAGATGAGCAATTTTTGTACCGCTATTTCAGAAAGTTATCAGTATTATAATCAATGTCGAACAATATCAAGACGAATTGTTATTGAAAAACGAGATTTTGTGGATGAACATACAATTTTGAAAACATTTCATGATATTTCACGACAAGAAGCGAAAAAGAGTAATGATAATCTTAATACAGATGAAGTAAGTTGTTTCGCAATGATTATTTATAAATTTCAAAATACTTTTTTTTGTAGATTATTCGTAAACATATTGAATCTTGGCGAATGCCTTTAGTGAAATCATTGATGTCGACATGCCAGAAAAAACTTCAACAATTATCAAAAGACAAGTATACCGTTGAGTTTGTAAAATCATCCTTGAAAAAGAGTTTTGCATTGAACAATCTTGAAAGTGAAATTAGCAATTTATTAAATTTCTATGCATGGAATAAACAAACATTCTATTTCAAAACAATTCGAACTGCTTTTAAAAACAATACTCCATTGAATAAAACGAATTTCTTGTCAGCTGAAGGAATTCCAATAGAACTTCAATTCTTTATTGACGATGGTATTGATCAAATTTTAGAAGATTTTCAAAAACGAATCGATGATGAAGGTTATGAATCAGATAGTCATGATAATGAAATACTCATTGACTCTGCCAATTATGAAAACTGGAAAGATGCATTCGAAGCAGTCGTAATCAAACTTATACAGAATGCAGTTGATTCTGTTTTCATCGAAAAAACGATTTCAGTTATTCTTAGTTATATTGCAGGTTTACGTGATGCTAATATGCCTCCATCTGAAGCAGAAATTAGTTTCAATCAAGAAGATAAAAGTCTTAAACTAGCACTTGTTGAATACAAATCTTCTAATCAATCGAAAAGAAAAGCGCAATTTTTGATGACGGAATTACATTCGATAATTAGCAAAAATGTTGATATTTGTATCAATAAAGACATAATCAAAACTGCTATTAAATATGGTTATCCACTTCCTTTATCATCAGCAACATTGATCGTCACTGTTATGGATAGGTTTTTGACAGAGTCAAAGATTTATAGTGCCGGTATTAATCTCATAATTACCGATCATGAAAATCATGATTTGGTTAAATTTAAAACCAAAGATGGAAAAGCAAAATTACAAATGCGACATTTTAATGGATCAGTTTTTCTATGTCAATCGGATTATCGTGCTTGTATTGGCATGTCAGATCAAATGTATGAAGAAGTTGATGAAGCCTTCTTTTATGAAGCTTTTATTGGTTATATGAAAAATCTTCATTCTAAATTTCCAAGACAAGCTGAAACTTTACGAGAAGGAATTTTAAAAGAATTTGAACATTTCATTTAGTTTTTTTTTCTGTATTAAGCTTCTTTTTTTTTATTGTCGATATAAATAGAAATATCGGAAAAGTTAATCTTTCAGAATGTACTCCATTCGTATTGTAGTCGAAACTGTTATTCAACTATTCATTTTAAACAATATTTTTATCGAGTTACATTTCATTAAAAGAAAAGATGAAGACAAACATAAAACCTAACAAAGTTCATCATTCTAATAGTTTTATTACTTGTTATTTTTCCATCTTTGACGATGTTCTTCAGTCCACCAATCATGACTCTCTGGAACGCCATTCAGATTTGGAACTTCTCTTGGTTTATCTTCAGCTTCATCATAACCTGGTTCTGTCCAATCTGAAATGTGACATTCAAGTACATTATCCGAGGTTTCTAATTTGTTTAAGGCATGTTGTATTTCTGTTGTTAACTCATTACCACCATTGATTTCTTTATACAAATCGAGAATTTCATTTTTAAGAAACCATAATTGTGATCGTCTTGCTCGAGCGATATTCAGATTTGACGGGTCAATATTATCTACAAGTCCTGGAGTATAACCAACAAGTTTAACAAAACCAATAGGAAAACATTGTTCGAAAATATTTTTGTCTTCGTCTGTAAACAATTGTCGGTAATCAGGATAAATATAAGTATGGCGTCCAAACTCATACACTGAATTGTATAGTTTTGAAGCATTAGAATGTCCATATTCTATTTCTTTTGTCAAAATTGATAAATAATGCAAACGACTTAGAAAGTCTTTAATAATACGATTCATATTAGCTTGTTCTGTTGACGACATAGATCACTGATGGTAATTATATAAGAAAAATAATTAAAAAAATAGGTTTAGAAATATTGTCGAAAAAAAGATGACTAAAATGATATTGGCGTAAGAAAGCAGCAAATTGAATAGCTTACGTTTCTCATCATGGTTATATGATAACATGTGTGTCTGTTGGCTCCCTCTATCGCGTAGATTAATCTACAACAAAACAATTGCGGAGAAAATGAATGCAAAATAGTCGACAACAGTGAAAACATGAAAGATAATACTATGGTGATTTACTATAGATCAATGAGTCATTAGAAAAAGAAAAAAAATCAGAATGTGATTCAAAAACTGAGCTCGTAGAGAGAAGAGAGATTTTATTTTACTTTTTAATAAGTTAATAATAAAATGATAGATAGATGTAGATCAATAACATATACATGTGTGAAAATAAATTCAAATGATAATATGTTTCAAAAATACTGTAAAGCTGAAAGATCGAAATGTGATGTAATATATTCTTTTTTTTCAGGTTTTGGTACATGACTTTTTCTTCCACAAATAAATGGTTACGACATGTTATTGTCTATAGAAGTATATTTGTCTGATACGCAATTAAATCCTTTCTATCGATAGTTACAATCAACACAAGGTCTTCTGTATAAAGCAACACTTCAGCGTGAAATTGTAAATTATTGGTAGAATAACAATCTTTGGAAATTTAAATCAAATTCTCGTAACAACAAAATGTTGATCATTATTCAATATAAGTCTCTAGATTTCTGTATAGAGTGAGTATAGTGTGTGTTCTTCAAGTGATGTACTCATCTCCATATCAGCCCATTTTACATGTTGATTGGAATCGGCTGTGTGAACCTTGTATTGATTGTTAGCTTCTATTTTGCAAGACATGGTTTGTGAGATAATGCCATAACCGCCAGTATTCCAGTTTTCACTTTGCTTCTTACGCGATTTAAAAACCTAGAGAATAAAAGAGTTTAAAAACTATTCTTTCGATTTTTTATGTATAGTTAAATATGACAATAAACTCTAGCGATCATATATAAGAAAAAATGATGAAGTATAGTATATATTAGAGATAGTAGCTATTGGATGACTTTAATAAATAAACAATAGCAGTAAACATACGATACCGTAAATGAACACATCAAATTTTCATTGATTGACATTATTGCGCTTGCATTGTCAAACTCGCCCATGTAATCTCGTATTGAGAAAATAGTAACAAGTTGACGATTACCAAAAAATTCGTAACCATTTTCAACTACCTTAACAAAACGTATCCGACAAAACGATCTGCTTTCACACGACACAATAGACCATATATCCTACTTGATGCGACCGACAGACCAAGTCCATATTGTGACGATTTAAAAACTAAAATAATAATATTGAATAAGTAAAAGGTTTTAGTCAAAGATTTACTTTGCTTAACACATTAATACCAAATCTGCAGCTAACACCAGCATCATTTTCACACCAATCTTGCACACTGTTATCTGGATCAGCCCAGAGTAAATCACACAGCAATCCTGTTCAAAATTTCCATACTGAATCTTTTACAATTCCATATTCTCCGTATTTTAAATTCTTATGATAGTTAATAGTACTAACCAGTATCAGGTACATCAGTAGGGCGTTGTATCTGTCGAATTTGATCCAAATTCGAAAGTTCAGGAGAAAGGCCTGTATTCAATAAAGAAATTTCGTGATATTACATACGAATGAGAAGTTTACCTCCTTGACAACAAAAGATTTTCTTGCCAACAATAGCAGCTACTGGAAGACAGTTGAAACACTAGAATGAATAATGGGCAAACATTTCTTTCCATCAAAATACAAAATATTAATCGTACTTCATTGAATGATTTCCATAATTTAATAGAGTACCGTCGACGACCTACAATCATTCAACTATTCTTCGAACTCACAAATACTGTGAGAGAAATAAACTTGTAATGCTATGAGATCGCTCTACCGTAAGGAGAAGATACTCACATTCGGCATAGAAACCGTAGATGCGATTGATTGAACTACATTCATGATTCCCACGTAACAGAAAAAGTTTATCAGAATATTTTATCTAAATACAAACAAAAACAACGTCGATATCGAATGAAATCCATAAAAGCAGTCGATTCACTTTATAAGCAAGCAACAAGCATATGGTTTTTATAGATTGTTTGCCTCGATCAACGTAGTTACCCAGAAAGAGATAGTTCGTTTGAGATGGAACACCACCAGAAGCAAAAATTTGCAGCAAATCATCATAGAAGCCACAGATATTACCTTTTGAAAAATAAAACAATATATTAACTTTGTGCAACCCATAGACAGATTATTCTCGAAAAACTAAAATAATTAAGCGTTTCAACTTTCTTAACTCTTGCATAATCAATATGAATCTAGTACATTTACACTAATAGCATACACAACGAACAATATTTGATCGTAATTGTTCAATTATCCTATTAGAACAAACGATTACTATCTCCAATGCATCACTAAATTTCACTAGCAAAACTAAATTCGATGAATATCTTCTCGTTTTTTTATAAAACGAAAGTTGATTATTCAACTATACCGCAGACTTTAAGTGGAGGTTCAAGTTCGAGTAGAATCGGTTGTCTGAGAAAGATTTCCTTTGATTTTGCACATAAAATCTTAATGGTTTCTTCAGAAATATTGCCCATTTGATCTAGAGAATAACATGACCATAAGAACACGATGTGGTCAAACTATCGAACAAAAATGTGCAAACCTCCAAGAAGTAATTCAATTAGACTGTCAATATCGAACTGAGATTTATCTTCGTTGCTAGACATTGTATGATCTTTGTGTAACTTGGATGAGGAAATTGTGTTTTACTGTCTATCTTAAATAAACCCGATCGTCATACATACTCCCGAAAGATATGTTATAATAAGAGATTAGCAAGATATCTTCTTAAAAATCATCACTGATTAATACACAGGTCAGAGTTAACTGTCGTCTCCTGTCGAATTTAAATTGACTGAGAAAAAAGGTACATCATGACGAAGGCGCATTCTGCTTGTTTGTAGTATTATTCATTTAGGTATCTAAAATTTCTTTCAATAATAAGTATCATCATAACATAATTAAAAATATCTACATGTATAGATCGTATGCTTCTGCTGTTCGGATTGTAATACGCTTCATAATCCTAACTTGAGAATATATCATTTTAAGATAGAAACTAAAAGGGGAATTAATCCAGAATAAAGGAAGACTATCCATTTAGTTTGAAAAATAAATTTGTTACTAGTAGTAACGAGTGCAAACAGTACAAAATAAAAAATGCTACAGTACATGAAAGAAATCAGTGACAAGAGTTTGGCGAAGAATAGAAAGAGTAATTGCAGACGAATGATTTGACGTCGCAAAAGAGGTCAGCAAATTATAACATTAAAACAGGTGAATAACAGAAACTATTACTTGAGTGAGACTCCGTAACGTTTTCTTTTTTAAATAACGATTGCAATAATATATGTTCAAGATTCGCTAAGTTTGGGGTGTGGGTGCGGTGGGTGTAATGCGATTTGAAGTGACCGACGCCCTCACCCTTCATCATTGAATCTGCTTAGAAAAATCTAACGATCTAATAAGAGCATAGGATTTGACAAACATGATTTCCTTCCTTTTATTATTAAAAGATACATTCATTTCATATATAGAAGTTCATTATCATCAAATAAAAACAAGAGAAAATTAGTCCTTGTGTTGTTTAATGAACCATTCTGATGCTTTTTCCATTTTAACCCGTATATAAACCCACATATCTATAAAAGAAAACGAAAATTATAATAAAAATTCCATTTTAAGTTACAGATAAGTATAACCACATACAGGGTGGGCCATAAATAACTATACGATAAAAAATGTGAATATCTCCACTTTGCTTTAATCAATCGGGCTGCTTTTTTTCCCAGTGATAGAGGGGACTACAGAATTTTTTTTGATGAGAAAAAAGTTTATAAAT
>OENM01001732.1:0-24260 GCA_900239745.1 Rotaria magnacalcarata | reverse complement strand
CTGTCCCGGTCTGTGATGGTTTCTGATGCATCTGTCCCGGTCTGTGATAGTTTCTGAAGTCCCTCTGTCACTGTCTGTGATGGTTTTTTAATTCTCTGTCCCGGCCTGTGATGGTTTCTGAGGTATCTGCCCCAGTCTGTGATGGTTTCTGAGATCTCTGTCGCTGTCTGTGATGGTTTCTAGAGACTCCATACATCATAATATAGACCGTAATAGAGAAGCTCCACAGACCACCAGTGACAGTAATAGACGAATTCCAGAAAAGAAGTTTCATCGTGTTTCACACTTTTAATCCCAAAGGGATTGCGCTAACAGCTTTTTGTTTAATTTACTTATACATAATGCGCGGTGAGAAATTTGCTGCAAGAAAATCGATCGGTAGAAAAAATATGTCTTATTTAGTTTCTGTATGCTTGCAAAAGATCTATAATGCGGCTTGTCCATGTAACGCGCTACTTCGCTGCTGTAGTTTTGAAAAATGTTTTTTTCGAGATGGAGAAATCTCTATATATAGTTAGAAGCAGATTTTTGCGCTGGTTACGAATCTGGGATTTTTTTCCTGAAAAAAATGAACTTTTTGGATCATAAATCGTATTTTACAGTTCCAAAAAATTGTATTTCAAACTTTTAAACGAAATTGTTTTCTTGAAAAATGCTAAGCATCGTATCATTTGATACAGAATTTAATTCTCTACAAAATGGTCAGTGAATTTTTAAATTTCACTCTTCAAGGCAACTTTTACATTGTTGTAGAGCTTTCAACTTTCAGTACTGGTACGAAGCTTCCACTTCGACGCAGCAACTTGATTTTTTGTACAGTGGTTATATGTACAGAAAAGATCAAGCGCTATAAAAATCAAATAGATCTGAGTAAGTTAAGTGACCCAAAATTGATCGACAAAAAAAGGTGTCACAGCGTTACGAAAAATGTCACAGCGTTACGTTGTCTTTTTTCAATTTTTATTTGAATTATGAGAGCTAGGAGAAAAATGTTTTTACCATTGGAAAGCTCGTTTCATGCTCTACGAAGTCGGTTCCGGGTCTATTTTAATTGGAGATCGTCGTTCTCAGGGAATTTAGCGATAAGTGAGAGCGTTGGAAACTCAGGGGCCTTTTACGTCACAGTGTTACGTGGCTATAAACCATCTCTGTAAACTATAGAGTTCAGGCAAAAAGCATCAAATTTATAGTACGAATAGAACTCGTCGAGCTGCGTTGAATGGCGTTTGAATGAACTTTTCAGCTATCATACTTTTTGAGATATTTCAAAAAACTTTTGCCAAAACGTCACAGCGTTACGCTTGGACAAGCCGTNAGCCGAATCCAAGGTGGTGTCTGCAATTGGGGTCTCTAAGGAGGTCCCTAAGGGGGGTGTAAGAGGGTCTCTAATGGAGTGGGGTCTGTAATGGGGAGGGGAGGTGGGGAGCCGCAAAAATCTCGCTTGTAATCTTACACTCACCATTTTCTTCGAAAATATATGTGAGTTCCACAAAACCAAGTTTCTTATATGTTTTATGTTCAACGTAAAAATTGCAACGCTGAAATTAGGGGTGCACCAAAACCATTTTTATGTGCATGAAGAATGTAAATTTTCTTCACGAAACCGCTCCAAAACTAACCAAATCTTTGAGTCGGTTATACCCAGTTTTTTTCGCTCTTCCTAATATGGGTATTATAGGTACCAAAACTAAAAGAAAAAATTTCAATTTTTGGCGAGATTTGACAAAAGAACGACAATTTTCACCAATTTTCGCCAAAAATTGAAATTTTTTTCTTTTAGTTTTGGTACCTATAATACCCATATTAGGAAGAGCGAAAAAAACTGGGTATAACCGACTCAAAGATTTGGTTAGTTTTGGAGCGGTTTCGTGAAGAAAATTTACATTCTTCATGCGCATAAAAATGGTTTTGGTGCACCCCTAACTGAAATACTAAAAAAATATTATATATGTTTTTAAAACTTCTCGCAAAGGAGTACATTCAATTCTGAAGATGCCTGGCTAGGCGAACGTTATTTCAGTGCAGAAACTAAAAATTCCGGCATGTTCATCAAAAAATTGTGAAACAATTAGAAAATAGGAATAAGTGATGCGGTCGGGTTATGTTCTTTTGGAACCGAACCAAACCGAACTGAGTCAAGCCGATTGAAACAGATTCAAAACTTAAGTGTAGGGGAAAGTTTAGCACATTTTTAGTTCCTTGCCAATCTTTTTTGTTAGCCAACAATGATGTAAAGCAGTTTCATTCGACGTTCAGTGCAGAATTTTACGGTTTTCGTTTTCGTATAAAGGCACTTATTCTAATATCAAAATATTAAATAACTATTAGAAATAATTACTAATTATTAATAAAACTTTGCTTTGTTTTCATCTTACAGCTATTCCATGAGAAAGAACATTAAAACTTTTGCAATTATTATTTCCAAATAGGCCATGTTAATTAGATCTTGCTAGTGTTGTCAAGTTTAGTTTGTTATCGTTCTCACTATTTTTAAATTTCAAATATGGAACACACCTTAAAATTTGAAAAAACACTGTATTTCGAAAACAAGACTTCTTGTTTCAAAATATACGTTCCTACTCCCAGTAAATTATTCTTTTCAAATGTTGCAAATACTTTCAAAATGACGAACTGCAAAATCACAGAAAATTGTTGGAAACTATGACCTAAATTACTTCTTAAAGCTTACGGAGTCTATGTAATTTCGCCAATTGTATATTCGTCGTTGGTGAACTTCCTCACGAAATTCGCCAACAAATAAAATATTTTCGTACTACTGTGTTAGCCAATTGGCAAAAAGAGGAATTCGCGATAAGATATTACCCCTTTTCGAAACATATTGTTTTTTTTTCAGTTTCAAAGTTCAGTTTCATATTTGAAATTTAAAAATGATGAGAACAATAGCAAGCCAAAACGGACAACAGTTGCAAGATCTAATTAAGATGGTCTATTTAGAAAGAATAATTTGGAAAAGTTTTAATGTTCTTTCTTATGGAATAGCTAGAAGTTGAAAACAAAGCAAAGTTTTATTAATAGTTAGTAGTTGTTATTAATAATTATTCAATATTTCGATATTAGAATATGTGCCTTTATACAAAAATGAAAATCGTAAAATTTTAAACGAACTTTGAATGCCTATTATTTGTTACAAATTCTGATGCCATGAATCTATCGCTGAAAAAAGTCACACTTAAAAAAAGAAATTAATCTACTTTGGTGACTAAGAAGGTACTTCCATTTAGAGATTTCTTGATTTAAGGAGTTTTGACTAACAGATATTTCAATATAAGATTTGTCCAACTCATGTCAGTCACACTCCACACTTTAATGTGTGCATTTCTTTTGGGAATCGGGTGCAATCACTACTTTCTTTTATTAAAGCAGGCACTGGTTAGGTATGTACTGAGACCGAGACAAAACTGAGAGTCCTGGTCTTGGTTCAGATCTCGGTCACCGACTTGACTTCATTCGATCGAAAAATATGCTTCGTCTTGACCTTCCTTGTACTTTATTTTGTTGTGGATGTGAGTGCTGGTACCAAAAAACACGTGTTAATATATCATCAATAATTAACACATATGCAAGTATGCATCTTAGATGACAGCAACACCTCGTGGAGAGATTATTTGTAACCTAGATCAACATTTAATGATATCAGACCGAAACTCACCGAAACCGAGGTCTCGGTACATCCCTAGTATTGGTTACCAGTTTTTCCTAAAATAACTATAACAGTAATAGTTTATTTCTGAAAAAAATTCTATCTGGTGACCAGATTATGCTAAAACCGCTCAAACTTATCATTGATTCATCCTTAAAGAACAATAACTGGTCACAAGATAGAATTTTGTGAAACACGACCTGAAAGGAGTGTTGAAGTGTTTAGGGGTAGAAATTTGCGGGGGGGGGGGGGGGGGGGGGGGGGGGGGGGNCACAGACCGTTACAGACAAGTGCTTCCCCCATCACAGACCGTTAGAGACAGGTGATATCACTGTCACAGACCGTTACAGACAGCTAATATCCTCATCACAGACCGTTACAGACAGATGCAGGTGTGTTCAATTGTTAAGAGTAGGAATTTGAATTCCTTCCACAGGCATTTTAATTAATTAGCTAATTTCAGTTTAAATAATTAGTTGGCTCATTACAGTCTGATTAATTAATTAATTACCCTTCATAGACCCTGAGAGACAGGTTTTGAATCCATCACAAACGGTATTAGAAATGCAGGAAGGATAGACAGGTGGAGCAATGACAATGATACATCTCGATAGACACCTCTGGATGTCGTCGTAGACTATGATGGACCCTGTCGCCGTACAAGCAAGGGCCAGAAAGCGCTACAATATCGATAAAATCGATGAGTTGCTTCTGTTTTCCACTTGTAGGTGATGCATTAAAGTATAATGAAAGAAAGAGTCCAGAAATAGATAGAACAATACTTTTTTGTGATAAGAATTAAAGGTTGCGTCGTGTTTCACATTTTTATCCCGAAGGGATTGCGCTAACAGCTTTTTTCAGAGTGAAATTATTGCCTGTTATAGTTATTTTAGGAAAAACTGGTGGCAGATGCCTGCCTAATAAAAGAAAGTAGCGATTGCATCCGATTCCCAAAAGAAATGCACACATTAAAGTGTGAAGTGTGACTGGTATGAGTTGCACACATCTTATATTGAAATATCTGTTAGTCAAAAACTCCTTAAATCAAGAAATCTCTAAATGGAAGTACCTTCTTAGTCACCAAAGTAGATTAATTTCTGTTTTTAAATGTGAATGCTTTCAGCAGTAGATTCAGGGCATCAGACATTGTAGCAAATAATGGTCGACCCTAGCCACAAATGTGAATTTCTCAAGCGACTGATTCGGCACGAGAATTGTGCCAAATGATAACCAACCTGCACGTCATATAATATTGCTTTAATGCATTGTTGGTTAGCAAAAACCTGCCAAGGAACTAAAAGTGCTAAACTTTTCCGATAGAGAAAATAGTTCTTTGTGTATGCTCTAAAAGTTATTCGCATCTCAGTTTTGTACGCTACTCTGAGAACTATCAAAATTACTAATCGAATCTCTTCAATAATTTATCTTTAAGGAATAATCTAGAAAATAAAAAGTGTGCTAAACTTTTCCCCTTCAGTTTAATACACAAGTTAACTAATTTATTAGAGTATTATGCTCAGATGCCATCGTTTCGTATTTTTTTGAAGTAGAACCGAGAAAACCTCGAACCAAACTGAAACGCATCGAATAAATCGACTTTTTAAAAACTTCGAACCAAACCGCTCCCATCCCTGACAGGCTGACAACAAAAGCAAACTATCTACACTGGCATGGTTCTTAACGATTTAAACCTGGACCACGATGGGAGAATTGTGGTCTTCTTTCTGACGGCTTTATAAGCGACACAGCAGGTTTATTTAGAGCTCTTCGAAAAAATCATTTATTTTTCTAATCTCCCAAACAGTTCTTAGTTTTATTTCAGTTTTACCCAATACATCGTTACTAAGTATCTCTGTTTCACTTAGAAACCAGTGCTTACTAAGCACGTGTGTACTGAGACGAAAATCGACAATATTCTGTTAGAAAATAAAAACATTCATTTCTAAGTAGTATGTTCTCACGAGGAAACATTTCCACTTGCATAAATGCTTTTGAGTTCAGTCTCTGTGCATAAGGTTGACACCATCGAGTTATTGAAAAACCTCAAAAAGCTAAGTGTCCATAGATTCTCTGCCGGGAGTTATAGGCATTTAACTAGTATTTTACCTTACGCCATGGCACATGCAAACAAATCAAATGATGGTAGTCTCATATGAGAATTTACCCGCAACCCGATCTATTAATGAGCGAAGTGCCCTAACAATTTCAACTCAAACAAATCTTTCATTGGCGAGATATTCAAGTACCAAAAAGCAATCATATCCCATGAAAATTGTAGAGATTTCTGTTTTCTGGCACTTAAATATATCGGTGCGAAAATTTTATTTTGAGGTGAAATTTTCACTGCATTCTATTGACACATATGTGTCTGTTGACAGAATCTCAGCTCGACATATGATCATTTAATTTCCCTCTATTTACCATGTGAACGAGGTCAAATATCATTAAAATACCTATAGATCCCGGCAAGAAGCCCATGGACACATATCCTTTTCAGATTTTTCATAACTTAATAGTGCTATACCATATGCACAGAGTCTGAAATCAAAACCGAATATGCAGTTTAAAGATGCTCACTCGTTAGTTCAACGCTGTCACCATATCTTGAAGTCAAGTACGCCGCTCTATAACGCTGTTTTCCCAAGAGAATACGATCTACTACAAGTAACGTCTCATAGAAAAAAGTTCACAAAAAAGAACAGTCGATAACGCGTTTCTCAAATAATAAAGCGCATTCTGCAGTCATTTTGGCTTTTTTTTTGTTCAAAGCGTTCTTTGCACACTTCTATCGTTCTTTTGAAACACGCTTCACAATTATGAGAACGACTTGTTTCCGGAGAAAAAACATTCTGTATATAAAAGAAAAGCAATCGGATGGGAGGCGTTCGAATGCGTTCCGTAATGAAGGAATTTTTATCGCCGATAAACGCATTTAGTTTGAACCAGTTCGTCTTGAGAGGCTGAATTTATTTTTTCTCGGAATCAGTCCGTATCCGTTCTTGTTGAATACGTTTATCGTCGATCAGGTCTGCTTCATTACGGAACGCGTTCGAATGCCTCCCATCCGATTGCTTTACTTTTATATACAGAATGCTTTTTCTCCGGAAACAAGGCATTCTCATAATTGTGAAGCGTGTTTCAAAAGAACGATAGAAGTGTGCAAAGAAAGCGTTGAACAACAAAAGTGAAGTCGACTACAGAATGCGCTTTATTATTTGAGAAACGCGTTATCGACTGTTCTTTTTCATGAATTTTTGCCATGGAGGGATGCATCAATCGATACAGAAGAGGCTGTGCTTTCTATGGGTGAAACCATCACGTGTCGCTGAATAGTTGACTTTATTTGACATACGTATGTGAACAAGAAATCGATGGTGCTACGAAATGCGTTAGGATACAAAAAACCTTCCGTACTTACATATTGCCGAGAAACAAAACACATCGATAACTTCAAAATGATCTGGTCTGTTCAATTATAAGGCCATCCTGTCTCGAGAAACGATTAGTAGCATCCGAGTACGCAAACGCTCCGTAAAAACTATGAAGAATCGACTTTGGCGATCGCTTTTCACTGCTACTCATTTGTTGGATAGAGCTTGGATTACACTTGAACCAATACAACATCGCATGCAGTATCTGCCAATGGGCTGACACATTTTCGGCAAACAAATGCTAAGGAGCTATAAAAGATTGATAAAGTGAGTTCGCACGCTTTTCAAGGTTTTAGCTTATTGAGTTTGTGAGAACGTGGAGCGATGCCATTTTTTTAGTGAGAGAAAATGACCTCGTGAATCAACAGCTAGGATGATCCTTCAGCACAGGCAGTAAGATAGTGAAGATCGAAAACTTTCGAGCATCGGTTCTTATGAGTCATTCGTAATATTTTTTGTTTCCGATACTAAGGATGATTCGTCTAGAGAGAATCACGTTATTGTTGAATATTATAAAGATTATTCATTGAACGTGCTTACTTAACTCTACTGATAAACGGGTGTATGGGAACTTTCACAGATGTCAATGTGTTGTGTATGGTATTTGTAGGATTTGTGCTCTTTGACAATGTTTCAAATATTGCAGATTGTTTGTCAGGTAAGAACCGCTTTGTCAATAAATTGACATAACGATTCTTCCCGGTTGGTATTATTTATCTTCCCAATAACCGAAGAAACAATAGCGTAGGAAAATGTAGCGATCATCATAGTAGTTGTGATCCCGATCGTTCCGGCTGTCCGGTCTTTTCCAGCGCTGCCGGTAGAGTGCTGCGGGAACGACTTTTATTGATTTCTGTTTCCCGTTCCCATTTCCGCAAAAGAAAAAATTTGTTCCCATTCCCTTATTCCCTTTCCCGTTTTCCGTTCCCGAAAGTTTTTCACAGTTTCTATTATTATTATTCCATTTTTCATATTTTTATTTTTATATTCGCTGATATAGGGGTGTCAGTTTACAGTTTATTTAATTTAAATTTAAGTTCGCAAAAATTAAGATTAAAAATAAATTAAAATTAAAAATAAATTAATATTAGAATTAAATTAAATTAATTTGAACTTAAAAATCATTTTATTTTAATTTTTTTCAATTTAAAATTTAAAGTTCAATGAATTGTTTGGATTAAATCCGGAGAAACTAGTATTTTAGGTTAACATTTGTTCATAGCAGTCAAAGTTTCGCTACAGATTATGCAGAATCTGTCATCTTTCTTCTTCAAAATACTGGGATGCTCATAAAAATATCTTTGTTAGTACAATTCCTAGAAGAATGATTAGGTTGAACTTTAGAAAACAAGAAACATTAAAATTTGAGCTGAAACAATAGCAATCAAATCAAAAACCGTGTATATCTAAGTTACTAATTTTGATAATTGTACCAATTTGAACTTCAAACACTTTAATTTAAATTTAAATTCGACACCCCTTGACTGATAGCAGCTCATCGCGAGATCTCGCTTTCCACATATAACATATCACACATCACATCAAACGTATGGATGAGAGAAATTTCGCATTGACCATTTCTCCAATAAGTGATTCTATTCACGTTTAGTATTAAAAGCTTTCATATTCACCGATGATCGAGCAATTAAGAACAAGGGCAAATAGCTCCACATCCTAAACAGGGATGGAAAACACCTCGAAAGGAGAAGATGATGATATTGCAGTATTACAATATAGTCCTGATGATCGTACTTTAGATGATGATTATGATGATACAAAAAAAAGATGGATGTAATGATGAATGTTGTGGCGAACAACAAATTAATTTACGAAATTTTTTAATAGATATTTGTTATTTTTTTTTTGTTAATTATATGAAATAAGAAACTATTACATCAATACATTTTACTAAAATAAAATAGGACGAACAGAATTTCGGGAACGGTAAATGTTTTATATAATTCCCATTCCCGATTCCCGCAGGAAACGGAACGAGAAAATACGGGAAAAAATCATTCTCGCAGGACCCTAGCTGTCGGTCGTTGTACTACACTGTAAAACAAACCGTAGATCAAAACACGATAAAAAGGTACATGTCAGTGCAATGTATAAAGAATCCTGTTTAACCGTTTATTAATTCATCATCAACCCTTTCATAAACCTACTAAAAAAGGATTAATAAGGGATTAATTAACCTCAAATTCCCACTCTGAAGGGCTTACCAAAAGGGTTCATACGATTCATAAACCTTAAATGGATTCGCTATACGTTGCACATTGTTTTACCATTCAAAAATGTTCATGATCTTCATAAACCCTTCTCATATAAAGGTTCAAACCATTTCTAAAAGGGTTGATGAAAATAATGTACCCATATTTCACACTTATAAAGGATATTTTGAAGCATTCATAGCCATCCTCAATGATCGATATGGTTTATGATGATGTATATTAAAGTGATCGCTGATATCAATTATCGGTTTTAGGGGTTGTGATAGGATATATATAGGGCTTCAATATTAGCATAGATTGCTTTTCGTGGTTGATAAATGACTGAGTAGAAGAGTTTCTCGCCATCGTCAATGGTCGATATATGCTCATACAAGATATTTGCAGAAGCAATTAATAGTTTTCATGGTTGTATGAATCACAGACTCGTCATATATGGCATTTCATAGTCGTTCAGTAGAGGATGTCAGTCATGCCAAAGATTGAATGGAATTCGTAGCTGTTATTAACAGTATGCTTGGGGCTTAATATTTAACAAAACTCCCGCTCGGTAATCTGAATAAAGGATCTTATCTATTTTAGAAAGGAGGGAAATTAGAAAAGTTCAAGATAATTCTATTGATAAATCAAAATCTAGCAAGGAAAAAAATGATTAAAAAAATGAAGCTGATTGAAAGAAATTGTATGAATCAATTTTTGGAACCATCTACTCAGGGCAAACAGAATAATTAAATCATCAGAAAATTCGACGACTTGGAGGAATTATTGTTATCGGTTTCTTGAAATGAATTCTCGATGAGTGTCGAGATTAATCAATCTGACTAAGAAATCTGATAGGCTTTCTTCTTCACGAACCCAGGTGTGATCTTCGATGAGAGCAGAAACGTCCATGAAGTTTTTATGATATATTCTATGATTTAGTGTATCGAATCTGAAGGCGAGAAATCTCTTAAAATGGTGCTGTACGATTCTTGTATGATCTTTGCCCTCGCGTTATTATACTCATTTAAATTTTTAAAAAATCTTGAAAATCGTTGAACTCTTGAATTTTCTAGAGTATCACACTCGTACTAGCCCCACTCATTGCTACCCAGCTTTTCGGCCCAAAAATTACACAAAAACTTCACTCACTTGAAGTAACATCCACGTTGCAACCGCCGGATTACTGGATTTAGTGCCGTTCCTTTTACTGCCGTAGTAAACTCTTGTTTACAAATTTATTTGCTTTTCTCTGAAACTCTAAGTTTGTTGATTGTTTAAGACTCTGTTATACGAATAAGCTAGATAAAACATGATGATCACAATGAGATTTTTTTTGTTTCTGTCTCAAAAGTTATATTTTCATCATAAACGTTAGTAATTCTCATTGAATATTTTTCTATCGCTCGTGATTAAAATGAAATACTCCAGTTTCTTTTTCTTGTTTCTATCTCAAACGTTCGATTTTCATCTCCAACGCTAGTAATTCTAAGCGCAAATGTTTCTATGGTTCGTAATGAAATCGAATGTTTAAATTTTTTTTAAATTTCTATGTCAATGGTTCTATTTCCATCTCAAGACTTGGTAACTCTATTTCAAAATCTTTCCATCATTCATAATGAAACTAATTAGTTCAATGTCATTTCCTTATTTTCTGAGGGTGTCTCTTGTTTGAATTATTAAAATAACTTTCTGTTTAGGAAAAAAAATTCTGATGAATGAAAGAAGATGTTTTGTGGCGTATGACTGATTATGTTTTATTGTGATCATCTGCTTATCTAAGTAAGTATTCGCATAACTTACATGTCTTGTTTGAATATATTAGATATTTTGAATATGTGTAGATGTTTTGTTTGCTATTTCTGTAATTTTTTTGTAATACATATGAGAATGAATGTTATTCAAGTTAAAGATCATATAATGAGAAAATGCGCGCAAAATCGGTCTGCGTTTCATTATGGTTTAGCAAAAACGTTTTTATATATATTCAGTAATTGATGTTCTAAAAAGTTGGGAAGGAGTTCGTCGATATTGAATGATATTTAGAATATGAATTCTGTTTTTCGAGGTTATGGGAAACTGTGTGAATAATGAATAAAATTGAATTAATAAATATTACTTGGTTTTTACGTAATTGTAATAGTTAAATGAAGAAAAAATCTTTAGGAAGTCACACTGAGGATGTGTATATATTGTAACGATTAATAAGACTCTGTTGAGTTTATATAGTAATGATAAACTGGATAGAGGTGGAGTAGCTTATCGCCACTCTCGGCAATGATGTTTATTCGCTTGTTCACATATCCAGAGTGCATCTAGTTTACATTGAACACACGCTTATATAGGAGAGAGAACAATAGAGAGAGAAACACAAGGAAGAGCGGTAGAGCGAGACGAATGAAGGAAACAAAGAGAGAGCAGATAAAGAGGAACGAGGAAGATCAATGGAGAATGACACCAATATTCGTTACATATATAATTATATCAGTGATATAATTGTTAGGTGATTATTTTTTAGTTTAGATATGAAGTGTAGTGCGTATTACGAGCAGGTGGCAAAAAACGGGGATAGAATTTATTAAATTGAGAAAGATTCTTCGAATGATTCTTTGTTTTTCTAATTTGATTCTGAATTAGTGTGCTTACAAATGGTTGATAAGATACAAATCATGATTTAGTTACTGCAAGTTTTTAATGATCTTAGGTTAAAATTTCCATTGGATTTGTAGTAATTTATAGACGATTAATCTATTTTATTCCAAATTATAATAGTATTGTCGCAATCAGCATCTTTACAACGAATACTGTATCTGGAAGTTTTAGTGTTTATCATGATAGCTACAGTGCTATTACGATGGTGGCCATTTTTATATGCACAAAATCGATAGTTGCTTCCTATATTAAAAACAGCTCCGCCAAAACAACAACGGGGTACTCGTATAGCGGAAGAATCTTTATATCGTTTATGAGATAAAGTAGAAAAAAGAAAAATCGATGAAGAAACATTTTTGAAAAGTGCTCACCTTCGTTACTTTCATTATTTGAATATTGACTAAATCAGAAAAACACAAATGTCAATCATTTGATTTTTTTTTTACTTTACATACAAAATGCAAGTAACGCACAGACGTTTTCCAACTTTGAACAAATATATCTCGAGCATGGTAAGACGGAAAAAGAGTTGTAATTGTTAAAATATATGTAGGTAAACATATTCTACAACACGCCAAAGTTTGAGCCTCAGCCTTCTAGCTGTTTAGATTTTATGAGTAAAATACTGGTCGGTAACACACAGGCAAAAAAGGCCCTCGTTCCACGGTAGATTCGAAAAACATGATAACTTCTGCGAATAAATCTATGTTAATGGATTTTGTGAAAGAGGGTTTTGTAACTGAAAGTCAGGGCTATCTTTCGATGAAGGCAAAATATTGATATTTTGAAAAATGACCGAGTTATTGACAAAACATTCAGTGGCGCATAGACACGATTTTTTTCAACAAGACTTCTTGATATAAAATTTTACTCCATTTTGGAAATATCGGTTTAGAACATCAAAGTAGTGTTTTGCATTTGTAGTTCAAGTTGGCACTAGCGTTATTTATATTAATCAAATTTCCATTTTTGGAATATGATAAGAAACAAAAGAGCATTTTTACGACATATTTCACGAAAATATTGATTTTTGACTGGCAGCTACCAGTTCTTGTGGTAATTATTAGAAAGAAATTGCATAGATTGACGCAGAATATACGAAAATCTCTATAGTAAATTAAAATGAGTAGTATTGGTTGTTTTGCGTCCGAGAATTCGAGTGCTCAACTTCAACCATACTGGTTGGCCGTTAGCCGTTTTGGCTATTTAGTTCTTAATGAAGTCGGCTTCTTCTTGTTTTTATTTAATTAACATATAAATATACAATTACTAAATAGAATCATAGAATAATTATTGTTGTTGACATAATAAGAATGGAATTTTTTTATTCAATTTTTATCTATCTACACTTTCAAATTGGAAACTGTTGTATTTGAATGCATCGAAATACATTCTTTGACTTTAGAACAGTTGATGCCATAATGTCGAATTAAAATTTAGCTCTCTAATGAAAAATAAGAGGGCGCTGCATAAAGAGGCTTTACTGCTGTATATCTATAATTGTTTACGGCAGTAAATCCCACGGCAGTAAATCGATGACTCGGTTGCAACCAGTTCTTTCATCAGATTTCAACAGAAAAACCGCTTTCAATTTAGCAGATGATGCATTTACTTAGCACACGTTGTACACCAAGACGTAAATGAAAAAGAAATTAAAGTATTAAACATAATAATAAATATATTTTGAGGGTATTGCTAACAATATCGTTGGAAATTCACTTATAACATTAGAAAACTTATTTAGAAGATAACGTTTCTGTACATATATGGGTTACCTCATTTTATATGACTATTTTTTACCTGGTTTTACTGTACGAAAAACAAAGAGCAAAAAAAGAATATGTTTACATGTCAGGACGAAGATTAGTGTATAGCTTATGTGGATGGGACGACTATACGACAGTTGTACTGAGTAGATAATACTGTATAAGGGATTATCTATTCAGATATTGGAAAAAAACTATAAAACACCTCGATGAATCTTCGGAAGCACTTATTTTCCAACAAACCTGAATGACTTCTCTAATTGTAACATCTCCGTCTGAAGCATATCACAAGTCTTTGTACTTTCGTAAAAACAGTAAATTCCTAAATAGATTATCAGTAAAAGCACAACATATACTAATCTAGACGTTATTACCTTCTTTAATAATTACAAGAAGCACTATGGTATTTTAAAACAATCCTCATCCATAATAGAATACTTTATTATGAAATACTTTCCTTCCCTCCCATTGTAAGCAAACAACGAAAATATTCGTTGACAGCTGAAATATTCAACAAAAAACAATGAAAAATATCAAGAGGCTCGACGTCTAATAGACATTTATGAATCACAAAAACAGAATACCTTTTCTTTTTTTCTCTCACTCGTTATTATGATATACTCAGGTCAAACAATCCGGTACGAAAACGACCGGTTCTGTGGTATTCCGAAGATTTCATGGAAGTAGTATCCCGGTGAACGGATCCGATGACCGAATTTATCCCGTTCCAGTCGTAATCAGCAAGTTTCCAACGTTTTTTTGCCAGAAATTCACGGAATACTGCCTCAGGAATCAGCGTCCTGGGTATATACAAGTTTATCTCTTTTTCCTCACACATTTGCACGATATCATACTGTATTGTCTTTCTCTTATTTTCTCTCTCGTTCTTTTCCTCCCTTTTTTATCTTCTCTCATTTTGTTTTCTTGTATCTTTACTACTAAACAAGGATGCGACCAAAGGCAAAGCCTATCACTGTTGTATCATTTATTAACCTTTTGGAACAATAAGCTTTGTATTTTAACAAAAAAGCTGTTAGCGCGATCCCTGTGGGATTAAAATGTGAAATACTATGAAACTGCGCTTTCTGGAATCCGTCTGTCATGGTCTGGGTGGGAGGGAGGAGGAGGGGTTAAATTTCTATCCTAAACACTTCAACTCTTCTTTCAGGTCGTGTTTCACACCCTCAAGAAAGCTTATTTTTACTTCGATTGATTCTGGGTACTATTACGGAAGAAACCCGTCGCGATATGATAAAACATATACTAAACTGTTCAAGATAACGAATGCACTCTCCTACACGCAAAAATATTCGACCTATGGATGACAGTCTCACTGATCAATAACAGAAGTTGAACAACAGAACTCAAAACAAAACCTGTACAATTCAAAACTGAAAATGAACTCAATACTCAAGAAAAACTCTTCAGCATTCACGCAATCAAAAGCAATCTCTCAGAAATAACAGTCGAACGAGTATATTACACATCATCAAAAATACATATGGGAATTCACTTCATGAACCTCCAAAATCAAAGTCATAACTACCTAGCATTATTCACTAAACAGCATAGTCCATTACCGGTGGCGCTAACCAAAACAACCCGTTGCACAACTATCACTCTGGTATATGTGCAGTATTTAAGTGTAAACATAAAACTAAAATATAGAAAAGGTACATCAGTATACAAAGAATCCCTTTAGCGAATTTGCGTAACACAATACTTTTCCGCCGAAATTAATTCCGAGACATATCCATACAGTGAGCTGCATTGGATTGAGAAAAACATTTGCAGCCATTAATTTCACCAGTTGTCGTTGTTAATCTAAATAAAAACAGAGCATCAGTGACCAAAAATTAATGAATTGAGAGAAAAATGTGCAGTCATAAGTTTTATCAGTTGTTATTGTTGATCTAGCATGTATAGAGTAGCGAAAACCTAAATACAGGAAGCAAATTAAGAATCCGCAAAATTTGCGTCTTCAATTTACTATTATATGTCTCAGAAACATGGATTTTAAAAGAAGCGGACAAGAAAAGGGTGCAGATGTGTGTTTGCGCGTGCAGAACAAGACACCCACACCCACACCGGCTTGAACGTAGGAAGTCAGATATATTATTATGCTTTTTTAGCGCATTTATATCTATCATTGTATATAAAATAATGATAAAACATATGTCAACGTCTAAGAGAAATTCTTCACGCCATGATTATTTTTAAAGTGAATACACTCTTGATTTCAGTTTAATGAGTTTTACGAATTTATAATAAATAAATAATTCAAGTAAATGATAACCTTTCCGTTTATGTTGTAGATGAAGACCTTTTTACGTTATATTTCTTGAAAATCTCCATATGCTGCAAAATCGGATATCCATTAATGCTTGCATTATTTATTCATTCGTTGTATTATCCATCTTAATGATCATTTTTGTATTCACAAATTCAGATAAACAATTTTTTTGGAATGAGCACACTTTATGCAAACCAAAACCTGAACGAATATCTCAAATATCAACATGGAATCCAACAGCAAACGCCAGAAAAACTGCAATAGCGTTCTTATACAGTGATCAAGTACAGAAACTAGTGCCTAAAATATCTGTGCTCGATATACAGTTTCTGGATAATCTGTCTGCAGATATAGTTATATTCCATACTGACTATCCTGCCAAAGCACATATGCAAGCTATTGCAAGTGTCACTAAACGTCAAGTTATATTTTACAACGTGGATGATGCATTCACATCGTTTCCAAAAGGATTTGATCCGTATCTAGAAGAACCAAACTGGATGAAACGAGGAAAATGGAATTATCAGCACATGTGCAGATTTTGGTTCAAACTTATTATGGATATTCCCTTAGTTCTTGAATACAAATATGTAATGAGACTAGATGATGATTCAAAAATAATAGGGGCTTGGGATAATATTTTTGACTTGATGGGGAAAAGAAATGCGGTGTATTTTGGTAACGTTGAAGAAGCTGATTCAGAGAACGGTTTACCTGGTTTGATGAAACTTAAAACATTCACCATTAATTATACGGAAAGCTACCAAGTGATTCCTAAAAATCCAAAAAGACTTATACGCGCCTTTGATATTCCTAATCACATACGTTTATATAATACGAACTTCGACGTCATAAAAGTTGACTTTTTCCGACGATCCGAAATTCGTCACTGGACAGATGCAGTAGATGCAACTCACGGAATATTTAAGTACCGCTGGGGTGATCATGTGCTACGATATTTAACAACTGCATTATTTGCAACTCCTGTCGAAGTACTATTGAGAACTGATTTCAATTTACCATATTGTCACCCATGTTAGTAGTCACAGAATTAAACTGGCATTCAACCATATCATCAATTGGCAAGATGCTCATCAACAATTCAAAAAATCAGAAATTTTATCATGCGAAAACATGTACATCTACTGATCAGAATTACAATCGTGACTTTATTTTTTTTCAATATTTACTGAAAAAGTCTGCAAAGGCGCAGCGATCCTAAAGACAGTTGCTAAACACGTTTTCAGCAACAATTTGGACTTTATTGTGATCGACCTTTCATGTAGAGATATGGGTGTGGGTATGAGCGAGTGTTGATCTTGCAAGTATTTTTTGGTAACATCCGAATGCCCACACCCACCCTTTAAACTCGTTATGATAGAATTTATAATAAAAAAAACATTTTAGCGCGTTTTTATGGGAAACGCATTATGATATGGTTTAGGTAATAACTTGATCATTTTATTTGACACACCATCGAGACCTGTCGAGTTCTTGTTCTTTAATGCCGAGATGGCTTTCGTAATATGTTTTAGTTCAATTGTACACGTGGGTATTGTGCCACGTTGCATGTCACTAGTCAATTGATTGTCTACACGTTCTGCTTCCATTTCAATGATCGATGAGTTATTTTCATGATCTGAAAATTGTTCTTCATAAAATTCCTTGGCCATACCGCACATTTCCACTGTCGTTGAAACGATAGAACCATTTGGTAACAAAAATCCTTGGATTGGTGGAGAAGTGACAGAGAAGTATCTCTGCGCTCTTTTCCAAAACTGTTTAACATTACTGTTGTTGAACATTTTGCAATATTGGCTCCCAGCTTGCTTTTTCTAGGCGAATAATTCTCTCTTTATTGTTGTCGCGTATGCTTTGAGTTAGGCATGCACCAAAACCAAACCTTTTGATTTTGAGGTTTTGTTTTTTGACAATGGTTTTGGTTTTGGGTTTTAGTTTTGAGGTTTTGGTGCATGCCTGTTTTGAGTTGTAATATAAAGGTTGTATGTTTTGTTTTCCTTCCAAGGTGTAGATACATGTTCTTGTGTTGTATCAGTTTGACGATGTAAGACGGAAGTGATGGTTTATAAGATTTGCAATATGATACATAAGTAAGTCGTGCTGCAATTAATGCCAAGAAGTGTTCGTAGGTACTAAAAAATTGTATTTTATCTTGCATAATTGACGATAAGTTTTTCCAATACGAAAAAGTAAATGTTAAGACCATTTCAAGCACCCGCCAGTATGTACGCTTTACCGAATATTGATAATCGTTTTTGATCAGTTTAATAGTAGGTGACCAAATCACTGGAAAATGATCACTGCCCATGGAAGGGAGAGCAGAAAAAGAAGGCGATATTCCAATCAAGTTTGCTGGTGCTAATATTAAGTCGATTATTGCGTTTGAACGAGTGAATGTTGGCACATATTTGTTAACTATCATTAGTGAATTTTCTGATAGTCAGTTAAAAAGCACACGACCTTTTTGATTTTCATTTGATTTCGACCATGATTGATGTTTCGCATTAAAATCACCTAGTAGAATTGTATTTTTGTTTCGCTTTGTAATTTGTTCAAATATAGCTAACGGTAAACTTTCGTTTGGCAGTGAATAACATGTTGCTAGTTGAAATTTGTCATGCGATGTGCCAATGTCTAGAACTAATACATTTGGTATTCTCTGGAAAACGTTTACACGTTGTATTGCAATTGAACGATGTACCGCTGTTAGTACCCCACGAAATTTGTTTGTTCCTTTTTGTGAATAAATGTTGTAATTGTTAAAGTGTTTTGAAAAATTTTTGATAGCTGCATCATCGTGGTGTGTTCCATTAAACACAATAATTGGGCAAGAAACATTTTCTAATAGAACAAGAATGTCCGGTAAATATTAGGGGTGTACAGCTCACGCTCATTTTCTTGAGCGGTCATCAGTGACAACCAGCTATGGGGGTTGAATGAATACGAGTGATTTTGAGGTTCGTAGCACTAGTTATAAAGAAGTAAAATTAGCTACAGCTTTGGTTATTGACGACTGAAAACCCTTATGCTCACGATCGCTCATTCGCGCTCATTTCAAAACGAGCGTGAGCTGTACGCCCCTAGTAAATATAATGATAAACTGCTAACATTTAGTAACATTATTTTTAATTCACTTTTGACCCGCATCATCACCTTGGTTTGTTTACTTCTTTCTTCCCGTCTAAGTAGTAGATCATCTAAAGTTGGTGTTGTAGTCCATTTACTAATAATTTCAAGTAGTATATTTTTTTGTTTTGTCGTCAGGTGATTTGTTGATATATCATACGATACATTGAGATCAGGAATAAATTCATTAGCACTTGGGTTCATGTGTTTCCATATTCGTGTCATTTGATGATGCTGTTGTAGATGGAATAGGTAGTGATTGTCGTTGTTGCTGTTGTTTAATGAGTGAGAGGTCTCGCGATTAGAACTCTTTTGATGATTTAGAAAACTAACTAACTTATTGTACACTGGATTAATTTTATGTTTTTGTTGAGCATTGATTTGGGGATGGATAATGCTTGTTACATCCTTCAACAGCGGACACACGATATCATTTTATATATAATTGATGTTCACTATTTCTGTAGTTTGTTTGTTTATTTTTATAATTGTATTATTACATTGTTCACATAATTCTGTCTGTTGTTTTAGTATCGTTTGTAAATTGTCCTCAATTGAACTCAATTTTCTCATTAGATTGTTATTATCATTGTCCATTGCCTTGTCTGTCGACATTGATTCTGATCCCATTCCATTTCCAAATAAATGATGGACTGTTCTACCTGTCCATATATTTGTATTTGTTGATTGTGTTGGGTCGTATGAAGTGAGCCTAACGTGTGAACCAAAGTTTGCTACTATCAACGCGCTGAGCTTTAAAAGGCATCAGATTGTAGCGCGCTTAGGTTCACTCGTTTGGCTCACTTCCTAGGACCATTGTGTTGATGCCTTGGAGGAAGTTGTTTTCATTTTCATTTTTTTACTTTCACGGGTTTCAATTTTTGAACGACAACTAGGATTTCCTGCCATGTGGCTGCCTTTACAGTGCGCACAACATATTTCGTTTTGACATTCAGGATTGTAATTGTGTTGTTGACCACACTTAAAACATATTGGTTTATCTTTGTTGGGACAATGCGCAGCAACGTGATCGTCATATTGTTGGCAGATGTAGCAGCGAAGTATTCGAGATGGTGGTACATAAGGTTCTATTGTATATGCTGTATTGTCATCATCAAGTAATATTCTTTTAATCTTCAATATTTCCGATAATTCCTTGTTTGTTGAAAAATCGACTCGAATTCTAAGTATTGGTCTTCCACCTTTTGTGGAACACGACCTGAAAGGAGTGTTGAAGTGTTTAAGGTAGAAATTTGCNCCCCCCCCCCCCCCCCCCCACAGACCGTTACCGACAGGTGTTCCTACCATGACAGATTGTTACCGACCGATGAAGATGACTTGAAGTATTAAGAATAAGGATTTGAATTTTTTCTGGAGACATTTTAATTCATAAGCTAACTACCGACGAATTAATTAATTACGCTTTGCAGACCTTGAGGAGCAAGTTTTGGATCCATCACAAACGGTATTAGAATGCAGGGAGGAGAGAGGTGGAGATTTGACTACGATACACTTCGATATACAGCTCTTGACGTCGTTGTAGACTGTCATGAATCGTGTCGCCGTAGAAGCAAGGACCACATAGGGTTACTACTAGCGTCAGTGATCACACATACTGACGCTAGACGGAGATTGAGTTGGTCCTTCTAGTCTAACTGGCTTAGGACATCTGCCCGGATAGCAGAAGGTGTGGGTTCGACTCCAACGAAGGTCACTTTTTCTCCGTTCCGTTCTGTTTCTTTCCTTTCCTTTCCTCTCCTCCGAACTAGGCTAACAGTTACAATCTCGATAAAACTTTTGAGCTGTTTCGGTTTGTCACTTGTAGGTGATGCATTCAAGTATAATACAAGAAAGAGTCCAGAAACAGATAAAAGAGTAATTTTTCTGATAATAATTAACAGTTATGTCGTGTTTCACATTTCAATCCCGAAGGGATTGCGCTAGCAGCTTTCACAAATAAACGTTCACCTTTTATTATTGTTTTATATCGTTCTTTGAGTTCATCACAAAAACTTTGAATATTCCATTGCGTTGGTATATCCAGGACCACAACAGAGTATGATGCTGGAAATCGACGAGGGATCTCAATAGAGTATTCACAGTTGCATATTGTAGCTGGCCAATTTGAGTTATCCAAAAGTGTTTCAAATTGTGCTGCCGTATTACTATAAAGTAAATAGTGTCGATCCTTGTTTGACGTTGACATTCGACCATATGTTAAATTTAATTTACATTGTTTATTTAATTCCTTTATGATGGTGACATCTTGAACTGGATATTTGTCATCTTTCAGCTTGATACGGAATGGTGGAAATGATTCACGTTGTTGTTGTTTATTATTCGATGATGATACATGTAGGTGCTTGTGGTCTGATGAGTCATTTGTGTGTTTACGATATATTTTATAATTGCTGAAGTACGAGGACGCTGTTGTTGTTGTTGTTGGTATATTTTCTTGATTATCATTTGATTTACAAGAGAGATTATTGATCTGTGCTGTATTACGACGTTTTGGAGTGCACGATGATTGTGTTGAACCTTCTCCATCTCCGTAATCATTTCTCCTTTTACGCGTATGGCGATAAGGATATTGAAAATCATCTTGATTGTCATCCCTGTTAGTTGGATTTACTGCCTCCATTTGCAGTAGTTGACTGAGATCACCTTGCCTGTGATCACTATCGTGGCTTTGCGTCATGCTATTGCCTGTTGTGCCCATGAGGTTTACTGCGGGAGAACAACAATATGACGTGTAAATAATCAACAATAATACAGAGAAGAACGATTATGTAAAATACGTCTTATCTGTATGAACGAAGCGTGAGGAATGACACCCACACCTCAAGAATTGTCCGTGCGACAAATTATTCTTGCGACGAATTGTCTGCGACGAATTGTCCAGTCACGATTGCTATATTTTTATAATATTTCGTCCATATTGCAAGATCTTATGTCAGATTTTTCGACTTGGGAAGGATAGATTGTGATTCGACAGCAATACATATGGTTATGTTTTATATCATATTGACAGTAGATCTATTTATTTAATTATTATTTTTTTCAAACTGAGAAGGATGATGTTTGTAAGTTTATATTGAGTCATGTTTTCAATTTGTCATTTCATATTGATCTACATAAAGATGAACTTACAAGTTTCTTTCAAATCAGCAAACTTACTGTTTTTGGATAATGAATAATGCAAGAAGAGACGTAATTCATCCTAGAATGTTAGTTCGAATAACTGGAATCTTAAGTATTGGCAAACTTAATCTTGCTATAACTTAATTAATTTTAGAAAAAAAAGTATAGGAATTATTTTCAATAGTACTTTCAACTACTGTAATGACGCCATTGGCGAAGTGTCTTATGTTGATTCAGGCTTCTTCAAGAGCTTTATATGTGAGATTACGTCTGGCAATAGTTTTTATATCGAACAAAAAGGATACAAATGGTGAAGTTATAAAATGCATAGGCGGTATTCGAGAAGAAGAAAAACGTACAAAAGCTATGAGTGGTATCATCAAGCTCTTTGTTAAAATCTATATTCCTATACAAGAATCAGAATGAACTGAATTAATATTTAACTTAGTTGCATGAAGTCAAGCTAACTTCGGGCAACTAGAATTCATTACATCGATTAATATTTATTTGAAATATATTAATATACAATAAACGATTGTAGAACTAGTTCGACACTTTCTTAATAAGAATTATGTTAAAATAAGTCGACATAAAATTCGTTTTAAGATTAGTCGTTCCCTTGCTTAAAACATTATCAAATGAAACAAATCATGCTCAAAATCAAAGCTAAATGTATTCTTACAGAAGAACTGAGCCCAGTGCGGTCAAGTTACTTCTATCATGCATAGATATTCAAGTGCAATAACTCTTGGAAGATCTTATGAATCAATTTTGACTACTATGTTCGATTTCAAAGAATGAGACAAACACTCAAGCTTTCATCTGTGTTTGGGCGGACATTATGATATCCAGCGTATGTCTTTACAAGAGATTTACAGACAAATCGAAAAACTCAAGAATGGAGTAATCGTGTCTTTTGCAAAACCATGTCATAAGCTATTAAAAAAATAGAATATTCTTCAGCAATCTCCTTCTAAAATTTTCGTATGGCATGATCCCTTGTGTTTTTGGCTCGGTAAATTAGAAATGGAAACATGTAAATATAGTTTGGTTGGTTTATCGGATTCCTGTCTTAATGCCGCTTATATCAATCGAACATGATATTTGGCTTGTTCTGATTCAGAAGAAAACGACTTTAATCTAACAGTCGGGAGTACATCATTATTGTTACTCAAATATTGTATTGAAAAAACTGTAATTGATCATTTTGTTGTTAGAAACCTCACTAGTGCCTAGTTCGATTTACATAAGCATCTGAAGGGACAGCTTCAATCAGGGGAGAGTGTATCTCCAGCTTCTGAAAACTTGAGGATGTAACGTCTTCTCATTTATCGAAAATTTCTGACGAAAATTCGTCCATTTCGAAGAAATATCGCAAGTTCCTTCGACTTTGGAAACTTTTATAATTGTAGTTTTATCTTATGTTAATTAACGATCACCCATCAAAATATCAGAAATTAAGGCAAATATATGGGAAGATAGTTCTTGACCAGTTCTGTCAGAATCAATAACAACTTTTCTCATAGTTTATTTCTGTTGAAGAGTTTTTGAAATATTAATTGTCGTACTCGAAACAAAAACTAAGAGATTTCTAGAACTATCGTCGTTTTCGACTCAAATATCGTATTATTGCAATGATTCAAAGTTAAGATGCTTGATATATCGAAACAGCGAGAAAAAAACTTTCACTACCAAAATATCGCTGTTGAAATTAATTTGATTCTTCTATACATTTTTCACTCTTTCATCGTTTGATACACATAGTTTTTTCTCACTACACAAAATATTCTGATCACATCTCTCTTTCAGAGATCTTGACACTGTATTCTTCCATTCTTAGTCATTTCATACGTATATTCATTAATAAGAGTAATTGAACTTTGATTTGAACATCCATTCACGCCCATAAGAAAGTAAACATCAAAATGCGTAAGAAGAGCATCATCACAGACTAAATCAATT
>OENM01001731.1:9847-27750 GCA_900239745.1 Rotaria magnacalcarata | reverse complement strand
CATTTAATTACTTCGAGAATGTGTGTATAAGTGTGTAACAGATAAATAACACACAGCACGCCCTAAGTAAATAATTTGATGGAAGTCGCGAAGTCGCTCTTCTACGAGAAAGAGCTAAGCGTGTGTACATGAGCATTATTTGTTGCTCCATGTTTAAAAATAAATGAACAAATTTGTATAAAGGCCGATATGAAACTTTAGATCTTTCTCTTATGTCAAACAGCACAGAACATATTATATATTGTGAAAATGCGTTATCCTACATTCCTCTACCTGGCTGATCATACGATACTAGTAATGAGTGGTTCGTTCTCATTTTAAATCTCTACGTCACACATATTCTTGTTTCCAATAGATAAAATATCATTTTATTGATAAAGAATATGAGTAAATGATTTATGGATTACCTTTATCCAAAATAAATAATGAATGGTTTCGTGAATAATCAGCCCCTTTAAACATATCTTCATGAAATGTTAATGTAAGGTGATTTAGTTGATATTGAATGAGTACAGATAATGTCCGAATTAGTGGTTTAGTTAAAAAACATCGAGTAATATATAGTGATTTAAGATTAGAAAAGCACATTTGTTCATCATTGTTACAAATGGATTGATAAACAAAATCAAAAGGAATCGATTTACGTCCATCAAAATGCATGTATTTTATACTCGAAGCAATAGATGGAGATGAATTAAATATTAATGATAATAATATTGATGAAAATGTTTCATAAGATAAATTTGATTCATTAAAAATAATTCCATTTTTTGAAAATATCGAATAAATAGGAGAATTAAATCGTTTATTTAACGACCATAAGGACATTAAAAGTTTATCCCATGATAAATAACAAAATATACTTAATAATATTTCATTTGGAATTATTTCCAATTTACTTATCCTTTCTTATCTTAAACTTAAATTAGAAAATGTATTGTTCTTCTTTTCAATTTAAATTTATCAGAATAGTTGAAGAGTTAAAATCCTAGCTAAGTTGTCAATCTTTCTCCCTGTGTAAAGTACAAAATTTGAGTGCACTATAGAGATAATAATATAATGAACATTTTCCAGATTTATTCTACAGCATCATTATGTCTCTCGGTAGTTTTCAGGAGGAAGTGGATAAGCATATTTCGTAGGCATATGTTAGCAGTTCGATGAAAAGGCGCTAACACGTGAGAAGAGAAAGCGAGTTGACATGAAAAGTAGTAGTTTTTCTTTTAACGATGAAGAGAACATGAAAGATTTCTTGTTTGGAATAAACTTTCCTTCAAATGATGAACTCCATGAAATCTCACAGAAAATTTACCATGAAAGAAAGCGTTTCACATCCTGTTAAGAGTCCTATTTTCTCTGAGAATCTTTATAAAAATAAAATCGATTTTCATTCAGTTAGAAACGCTTCGGGATATTTTCGTAGTCGAAAAAAGTATCGCTCGTGGAGATTGATCAACACTGGAATAGTATAAAAAAAACACGATTGAATTATATGTATCTTACGTTTCAAAATGTTACCTTAACTTCTCATCCAAACGGCAAGCTTCACAAAAAAATGGAAAAGGAGGACGCTTACACAATGATGATAAAGAAGAATGACCGAAATTCAATAAAACGTTCTTTGTATATCTGTTTGAGACAGCAGGTTTCTTTGTTTTCTAAAAGAAATTCTAAAAGGCAACCAGATTCAAATGTCCTTTGAGTTACATCGATAATATTTGAAAACCAAGCAGTATGAAAAAGAATTCTTATGAGAAACTACATTATTTCATTATCGAAGAAAAATGAATAATTAAATCAATTAAAATATTTCGATTATATAAAAGATATATATGTAGTTCAGTAAAAATGTCAGATACTATAACCTACTTATTATTGCACAATTCTTAATTGAAGTATCAATATGAAAATAACTTCACTTACAGAATTATCTTGTGAGCGACAAGCAGTCCGAATGAGAAAAAATATATTTAAATCGATATTAAACTGTCTCGATAGAAAGAAAAATATGCTAATTACCTTCTTTTTTTTGTTTAACATTAAAATGACAAATAAACATCAATTGTATCATAGATTGCTCTATATTGAAATAGCAGCGTATTTGTGTTGGTCTATTTTGCACGAGAAAAATGTCTCTATTTACATATTTTTCTCTCGATATGAATTAGTTGGACGAGAAAGTTCAACAACGTTTCCTGTTCTCTATCAATGTCGTGTCATCTCTTTCTTTTATTTTTGGCGTTGAAGAAATAGACGAAGAAAAAAGTAACCGAAAATTGAGAAAAATGGAAGGTTAGACAAAAAGATCTAGAATTTTATTTGTTATATCTTTATTATATTTGTGAGATCCTTGTTGTTATCATCCAATATATAGTCATCACACTGTTGTAAAAAGGAAAATACAGCAAGAAGCATGTGAGATAGAGATCTCAAAAGTAATTATATTAATTTAATGAATGTTCGATCAAAAACAACATCAGTAGAAGTTGTAGTAATGCATTAATCAAATCATCAATGTCTACAACCGTTGTGTGTATGTAAACATGTTGTATTCGCATGATTGTCAAAAAGTTAATGTAGAGTGATTTTATTTATTCCAAACAAACAATTTCATTCTTTCTTCGTTGCCTGTTGTGGGTGAATGTTCTTTTTGATAGAAATATAATTATAACCAAGGAATATAAAACTAGGATTTTATTCGTCTATCCTTTAAAATATATTGAATTTTTGTTTTTTATATGATTTCTACAAATATATGTTACGGTCAAATGTAAAATTTGCCCAGTCAAAATTAAAATCAACATTTCGACTGAAAAAATATTTTTGATCAATAAAATAAGATGAAAATAACAGCTATTCAAACCAAAAATATTTTTATTTAAAAAAAATTGACTAAGCAACACGTAGGGAACATTAAAAGCGGATTCGAGTAGGGTGGATGTAGGAGGGTGTGAATATGGGTGAGTGTGAAATATGTCTGAGATGGAGACCAAACCCTACTACAGAGTAGAAGTAGGCTGTGTATGGATCAGAAACCGTGCGTAGGGGGACTGACACCATAAGAAAACGTGGCACCCTGAATTACACCCACACGACGGGGCACATCCAACGGTAAATTTTTTGCCGGTTGACCATCATAAAAATTACACCATTCGATAGAGCTCGAGATTGTGCACCCAGCACGAACACTTTCAGGGCCAGAAAAGACACTCAAGAGAATGTCTGCAAGAAATACTTAAATCCACTGCTAATTTTCCCTACGTATTGCTTAGTCAATTTTATCAAAATAAAAATATTTTTGGTTTAAATATCTGTTATTTCCATCTTATTTTATTCATCAAAAAATATTTTTTCCGTCGAAATGTTGATTTTAATTTTGTTCAGTCTAAATTCAAATTTGAATTTTGACTGGACAAATTTAAAATTTGACTGAATTTGAATTTTGACCACAACATATACATAAAGTTGCAATAAAATCTGATGAAGTTCATGAATCGTAGTAAAAACAAACATTCGTGGACTAATGTAAATTTCCTATCAGAATGATAAAACGATTTCTTCTTTAACACTCTTTGAAACAATATTGACAAATATATCGATCTGTAGTTGGGAATTAGGGACGTAACCAGCAATATTTTTTTAGATGCAGGAGGGTAGTCATAGAAAAAAAATGTTCTTTTCTGTTTGTGATAACAAATTAATTCATACAACAAAATATTAATGTGTCTTGTCTATTATTGGTTGTTTTTTGCCTCGTGTGCAAAGTACATTCTTCAAGTGGTATAAAAAATTGTTTAAATAAAAGTAGCTGAATATGTGTCGACTTGATCAATAGTGGAGTATCCATGATGAGCCCGAATCAGTCGGTTAGGAACAAAATTTTCAACTAACACCTAACACTTTTATAGACAGATCTCTTTTCTAAGATAAATCAATGATTGACGACAACAGAAAATAAAACTGTGCTTGATTGTTACTCTATTCTGTCTTTTTTAATATGTTATAATCAGCAATTTTTTAATATTTATCCATCATATATGAACTGAAATAAATTTATTTGAAACAAACTATTATTCTAAACATCAAGCAGAAGAACTATTAAAAATGTTTTTCTTATAAGTAACAGAGTTTACTGCTTTGTGCATGATAAATATCCAAAAATTACATTATTGACTTGATCGTTTACAGAATCGACCAAAAGAGTGATAAATGAATAAGTTACATTTATGTTCTATCTATGTGGAGATATTTCTTCTTGCTCTTTCCAATCGTGCCAACTAACAAAAAAAGCTTGAAGCTAAATTCATAGGATTAAGTTGCATGCAAACATCATTTTATTTTCATTGCTACAAATGTTAAGATACAAGTCAAATCGATTTGACAATAGACTGATTTTGCCATCTCAAAATATATTTAGTTCTCATTGTTGCTTAAAACTGAAACAAAATGATAAAAAATATCATCAAATGACTATCTACTATTTCGGATGGTATTTTTACTATACGTTAGATATAATTACAAACAGTGCACACTTGCTTGCTAGGTTTTTTTCCAAACAAAAATTGAAAATGTCCGATATCTTCTGTGTAAATGATTGATTTTAGAACTGACCAACTATGAAAGAAATATATGTTACAGTTGACATTAGAATTTAGTTGAGATTGGAATAATAGATTTAATTAAAGATAGAGAAAATACACACAAAGAGAGCGAAGAAAAGAAAAGAAAAAATAATTTCGAAGATCAAAATGCAAATAAAGTTATATGAACGACATGGAAACTTTTTCTATGAGTTAGATTTAGCAAAGTATTTTCTAATTGATCATAATTTAGATTTCTTTTTCAAATTGGTGACCAAAACAAAAAAAAATGTTATTTCTTATTTTTCATTTATCTCAATGCAGTCTCATATCGCTTGTATGAGTCATACAGTAATTAATGTATCTCGTCGAACTGATACTTTAACATTAAAAGGAAATGAATTACTCCGTTGTTTATGATACTTATGTTACATCATCAAATAAATACTTATTTATCCGAGTTTTACATTTTGAAAATTTAGTAAAATATATCAATATCTAATTTTTTGTCATCGTTTCTTTATTAATTTGAGTTTTAATAATTGATACTCGTTACTATGAAACAGACAATGATTAGACATAAATTATGAAGTTTCTTTTATATTAACTTATTCATTTTTTTAACAAAGAACGATTGTTGATAATAACACATCAAATAGACTAACTCATATAAGAAACTTCTTTATTAATTTCATTGAAAATTAAAGAAAAAACATTTACTTTCCTTCCATATCATTCGATATAAAAAGTCGTTCCATTCCCATCCCAGCTGCTCGAGACCCTTACTTCGAAATAACGATAGCGAAAATCTCTTTCTTTTCTTCGAATACAGAAAGAAAAAAAAATCAATGTCTCTATGTCCCTATGTCCCGAGCATTGAGAGATAAACATCTATTCAGAATCTTTATTGTTTTCTCGCTTCGATCAGCAAAGATGGACACACTTAATCTTGGAAACAAAAACGTCTTTTTTGAATCTACATGCTAAATCAAACTATCTCATATTGCTCAGTAACAAAATTTTATTTCTATGAATCATTTTCTCACGACATTTATAGAATAATCAACAATTTCAATCTCAACTAGATTCTAGACTCTACTGCCACATTGATATGACATAATTGAAACTAAGAAATATGTCACATTTATCTAATGATAATGAATAAAAAATTTATGAATTTTAAATGAATCTTCTATAAATTGAATGTCATTCGATAATAATTTTAAAAAATTAGACTGTATTTTTAATATTTCTTTCCTATCTTGAAATTAATTGCGCTGACGTGTTGTATAAAAGATTCCCTATTCAATTCTGAACAAAAATAGTGCTGAGTATTTTATTGAAGAATTTGAAAATGTAAAATCGCTTGAGAACTTGTGACAAGTACCAAAATGAGAAACAAATTAAACGCCTTTTCTCAAATAACGCTACACTTTATCGAATGATTTCCGACGTACCAAAATAAGTTCTTACTACAGTTTGTGTACTTTCAGAAATGCTGTAGCAGCTCATATAGAGCGTAAATCATTTGAATACGAACATACAACGTAAGGATTAGGTTCATGACAAACAAGCGAAAAATAAGAAAGAGTTTTTAGCTTTTCTTTTTCTGTGGTTGAACAAAATAATGCATTTTTTTACTTTGGAGATCAGTCTAGAATGACAAAAGATTGTTTTTCGAAATAAATGAGAAAAATCAGTCCGAAAAGATTAATTTTGACTAGGCTTTATTTCTTTTATCGTGTAATTCAAAGTATTGATTAAAAAATGTCATATTTTCAAAAATTGACAAAACGCCATAAAGGTTTCACGTCCTAAATTCTAACTGAAACTTTTGAAAATCGTCGGCGGAAAATGAAGATTTTCCACTTCTACGTGGTGGCTACTTAACTTTTCGTTTTCGCAAAGGTTCAAGAAAAAATACTTCAAAACAATCTTATTCCCAACCAGAGCTGCAAACAGGGTGATTTTTCGTACCGTGCCCTGCAAAAACCAACACACTATTTTGATCGTAATTTTCAATCGAATCAAAAAATAAAAATGTTTTCTGGCTGTATCTTAGAGAATCGTCTTATTTAAACCTAATATACAATAATAGTAACTTACAAAATCACGTGTATCACTTTCAATACAATTTGTGAAATTAAACGGAAAAGATTGATCTGCATGCTCTCTAAAAAAAAAGAATGTCATATGGAAGCATGAAAAGTTTTAGCGATGGTCTAAAAATTGTTATCGTTCTTGATTTAGGTACCATTATGTGAAGTTTTTTTCGGTTCTAGAAAAACAGTCTAAAATCTTTTTTTAGTTCTGCACTTCTGTGTAAAACCATTTTAAGTTTTAGAGTTTTTGGCTAGAACTTAAAAAAGGCTCAGAAAATGGTACTGAAAAATGATTCAGTATAACACCTTTTTTTTTAGAGAGTGGTCGATAAAGGCCTTTGTTCCAACTATATGTTCATAAAGAAATGTACAATAATGTTTAAATCAACTAATGAAAACATTTATATATTCAAAATCGTTGTTTTTATTTTTAGCAGCTACATATCGAAAAGAATGCTATCAAGGTGTCAATGCTTATGTAGAAAGATTATTTTTAATGTGAACATTTTGATCTTTATCTAATAGGATTTTTTTTAAATTCATGAGTAGTGTAAAACCTTGAAGATGATGCGAAATGACTGGCATGGCAAGACGAAGATATATCTGATGCATCAGTAAGATCAGAACAAGACAATAGACAAATGACATCATCCGAATAAAATGCAACAGAACTCTTTAGCTAATATTTCACTTTAACGTAGTGAAAACACGAGAATAAAAATACAATTTCTCAATGGCCATTCTACTTAGTTTTTAATTCTGTCAACTTCTATCGAATGCACATTTATAAAGGAAAACACTGAACTTTATAGCTGATAACTTCCTATCAAGTTTATTTTTGATTTTTTACCCTTCAAGACTCAAAATGGCTCTTTTCAGGAGGAACGTTAAAAGCCTGAGTTTCTATTTTGCAGGGTATAAAGATCTCACCGTGACCTACCCTGCGTGCAACTCTATTCCCAACTTACCTACGTTTAATTTTTCCTCATGTGCATATTTGTAACAGTTTTCCGATTCTGCAATAAAAATACTCAACACGGTTTTTTGTAGAGAATTGAACAGGGAATCTTTTAGTAAAAAGTCAATCCGATCAAGTTCAATAAATTCGACAGAATTATTAAAAATATAAAAAGTCTAATTTATTATGGGTCATTCGATATTTAAGAAAGGTCCGCTAGAGCATCTATCAAGTCGGCCGCCACTAAAATTTTGATTTTTGATTCAAATATCTCAAACGATAGATCATCATTCGAAACCTCTAAATCCAAAATATGAGCTGTTTCTGACTTACCTCTGAAAAAATGTAAAGCCTACAAGTGACCCTCTGTGACGGCAACAACGTCACTGATCTTGCCTTGATGTTTGTTATGTCATGTATATTTGTTTCTCTTCTGTATTTTTCTGTTACTTATTATCCCGCTTATTATTTTCATTATTGATGCTTTTCGTTTTCGCGATTAGTTACACAATAATCTCAAAAGAATCATCTTTTTGATTAATTACATATTACTTTCCTTCAACCTGATTGTTCCTTACAATCGCTTCAACTCGTTTCAGCTACTTGCTTGCCGAGTTCTTATTCTCATCTATTTCTTGTTCATTGAATAAACTATTGGATCTTCATCCATATTCAATACTATTTAATTTTCATTGTTGTCATTCTGTCATAACCAATTATTGTGGCACCTGGCATTTTTATTAGTTGCGTCTCTGATCATTATCAAGGCGTTACACCCTCCCTCAGACAACTGATGAAAAACAAAATCGATTTTTTACGGGGTTCTCAGTATTTTGACTTGTTCTCTGTAATTTTTTGTCACTTTGACCTCGGAGACATTTCCAAAGATGCAGAAATGTTTTCTCTACAAAACGAAGTAGCTGAGTTGTTTCTGCAATACATTTTACTAATCCATGTTATCAATATACCAGCAAAAATCTTGGTTGAGTAATATGAAAATTTTCTGTATTTGACTCTAATCACGCCGAGTAATTTTGTCACAAAATAATTTGTATATTTTCGGAAAGCCCTCGAAATTCTGCATCGGCTAAAGTATAACTCAATTGTTTCCAATATTGGTAGCAAAAGTTAATCCGTACCACAAATGTAAAAAATAATGATTATTTTGGCCAATTATACTCTTTAATTGATTCCTGCATCTTGTATATTCAGTCAAATCAAAAATATGACTTCAAATCAAGGGAAAAACAGCTGAAATCAGGTTTTATTGAGTTTTTTCATGCAAATATCTTTACGGAGAATTTCCATGACAAAAACTATACTTCAAGTTTTGATAAATACGTGTTGATGTAGAATCAATGTGCTAATTGAATAGAAAAAGCGCGTTGAATTAAATTCTATAATGGAATGGTCAAGAAAGAAAGATAACTTTTTGAATCTTCTTAGAACTCGTCTTCGTAGTTTAAGTTCGAATCGACTAACAAATAAAAAAAATTATCTTTCATTTGATTCCCATATACGAATACCAATTATTCTTAATACGATTAATGTAACACAAGCATCAACACAAACTTTACCAATTAGTATCAATAACAATGGTACAAATAAATGAATCTCATTTAAATTATATTTGTTTTTTTTCTTTGATTAGCTGAAGAATTGAAATCAAACATTAGTGTCCGTCATAAAAATCGTCGTCGAAAATATCAACACCGTTTTAATAAATGTTTAGCCGAATTAATTGAAAAATATCCTCCAATACCAGCACATGAATATTTAGTGGTCTACTTTTTTAAATAATTTTTTAAAATTTATTTCATTTAAATAATTTTACTTGTTGTTTTTTGTAGAAAGAAGATAATACATCGACAAATGATGATTCAAAGAAATCTTGTTATTCTTCAATTTCAAATAGTTTCGTTTTCTTCTCTTTTTTCTCTTGCTAGTCAAAATACTTGTTTCTCAAACTTATTTTAGGTTGTGAAATAAATTCATCAGTGTGGTCAAAATTATTAGAAAGTCGAGAAGATTTATCAAAACTAAATAAAACTCTTGAAGATTTAGATCAACGATTAAAACGACTTTCAATGAGCATTTGTCTCAAATGTAAAGATAAAGATTCTTGTTAAATAATAAAGTTTCCTTTTTGTTTTCCTTTGAGTAATTGATTGACAATTTCCACTGACATCTAGAGATTCGTTTACTTTTATCTATACCAAGGTTGTTCAATGAATTTGAGAATGAGACTATGAAAGAAACTATTTTTTATGAAATCAGATTTTTTTCAAAATAAATTTGTAAAATCGAATCGATCGGTTCAATTGTCAATCGATTTGTATATGGCCCCAAACAGAACAAAAAAATAAAACAATTAAGCAACGTGATTGGTTAATTCTGTTTTATCTTTTTGGTCTGTTTGTAACCGGAGTTCGGAGTCATAGATAAGAAAAACGATATATTTATACTTTCATTGTATTCTATTCTATTCTATAGAAACGTTCTCGTCACACGTGTCACTTATATTAACTAATCTGTTGTTTTAAAATAGAAAATTTAAAGTGAGAAACACATAAAAATAAAATAAAACATGGTTGAATATTGGAATTGCGCCAAAACATTTCGTTGTCGTCCTCGTTTATATGTTGAACCTACATCAATTGATTCTCTTCGAACTCTATTAAATGAAATAAATAAAAGAAAATCAAAAGTTCGTGTTATTGGTTGTGCACATTCTCCATCAGGACTGTCCATGTCAAATGAAGTTTTAATATCAATGAAACATTTTAATAGAATTATTGAAATCGATGAAAAAAATCTTGAAATTCATTGTGAAAGTGGAGTACTTTTAAGTAGACTTAATGAAATACTTCCACAACACAATCTATCATTACCTGTTCAAGCGTCCGTCAGTAACTTGACAATAGCTGGTACGATTTCTACAGCTACTCATGGATCAGGTTTCTTTTTTTTTCTTAAATTAATGATTTAATAAAATGACTTCTTTATTGTGAAATTAGGAATTCAATATGGAACATTATCATCATATGTTCGATCGATAACTTTAATGAAATTAGATGGAGAATTAAAAGAATATCGTTTAGAAGACGACGAAGAATTATTTCGTTGTTTAACATGTTGTCTAGGTACATTTGGAATAATTATAAGTGTTCGTTTACAAGTATCTCAACTTTTTTATTTGGAATTAAATCAACATGCGTTAGAATTCCATAAATTTTTAAATGCTATGCCTATTTATTATTCATCATCAGATCATTTTCGTTATACGTGGTATCCATATACAAATTTTGGTATTGCTTATCATTTAACCAGAGTTCAACCAAGATTAATTAATTATAAAACTTCAATTGTTTCAAAAGTGTTTTCTTGGTTTAGATATTCATTAATCGGTATTATTTAAGAAAAAAAGCTTTTTATTATTGTTTCATTCTTTCGTTTTATTATTTCATATAGGTTATCATCTTTTGGAAATATTATTTTTATTTTCATTATATATTCCTCGTTTAGTTCGATATATTAATAATATTTATATTAAACTCGATGGAAGATCCTGTCATAAAATTGATCGTTGTGATAAATTATTTAATTTTGATTGTTTATTTCTCCAATTTGCAAGTGAATGGGCAATACCGTTAGATCAAAGTGTTTCATGTCTTGTTCAATTAGAAAAATTAATGGAACAAAATACAAGTGTTCATTTTTCAATTGAAATACGTTTTAGTAAAGATGAAGATTTATCATATTTATCACCAGCTTATAAACGTAAAACATGTTGGATAAATACAGTTTCTTATCGACCATTTGGAGTAACTCAGGTGGAACATCGAACTTTTTTTGCGGCATTTGAATCTATTTGTTACAAACATGATGGAAGACCACATTGGGCAAAAGAACATCCATTAAAGAATGAACATTTGTCTGAACTTTATCCACAATGGAACTTATTTCATCAAAAACGAAAAGAATTTGATCCAAATGATCTTTTTATAAATGATTGCGTTCGAAATATGTTTTCATGATTTTTTATTGTTTCACAACTAATAAACGGCGCCATCTATGACCATATATTGCAAGTGCATAAATAAAATAAAAGTATGCACCATAGAGATATATATTTGTCTACGATAAGAATGTGACCCCTAGGTAACAGAATGCTTGGACGACCGTTGCTTGGTGTCATTCTTTTTCTCTTATTGCATTGACTAAAGTAACGGTAGTCATCGAGATCTTTCGTATTCTTGTCAAGTAACCGTCGTCAGGTCAGTAAAAAATAAAGAAAAAAAACGGGTTACCATAACGAAACTTTCTTAAAGAAAACAATCTTTTATATTTTTGACGTTCTTCTAAAAAAAAGAAAACAAAAGAATGAATTATCTATTATATATGGATATTCGATTATTTTTATCTTTTAAGTTTAAGCAATGTCATCATCAACAACACTTCCAATACGAGTAAAGATAATTTCTTTTGTTTATTTAAGTTCGGAAAATTTTATTTCCATTTTTCAAAGAATGAATCGCGTTTAAATGGTCAACAAGGACAATATTTAGTAGCAACAACGAATCAAACAGGTGGAGAAACCAATGGAAATCAAACAACAGGAAGAGTTATTATTGCTAAAGCACATCCACCGAATCAAAATTCACAAATAAATCAAAATTCAAATAATATTTCTGGTCCTGTGTAAGTTAACTTGGCGTTTTTTTTGCGTTTTTCTAAAATCATTTGACATTCGTTGTTTAGTCAATTTCAATTCAATTCAAGTGATGGTACACTTTATACAGGAACGAATTCCTTTTTTCAACCACAATCATCGGTAAAAAAAATATTTTATCGAATAAAAAATTCTCTTTAATCATTTCTGTTTTTACTAGAATGCGTCATCGGATAGTTTTTCACATCATATATTATCATGTACAGGTGGATATTTTGTTCCATCATTAGAAAGTGGTTCACAACCATTGACACATACAACACGAGCATCACCAGCAACAGTAAGAATATTAAAGCATAGGTTCAAAAGAAAACAAAACCGAAGAATTATTCATTAATATGAAGAAACTTAATAAAGTTCTCAGCTTGGAACTAAATTTTAGATAAAGAAGATCCGCAATTGTCTTTATTGGTTATTAAATAACAACGTTTAGATGAAAATTAAATTTTACATGACATGAAATAATTATTAACTCTAGTTTTCGACTTGACATTTTCGTCATTATAACACAGAACTAATTGTTCATAAATTGAAGATGGCCTCTATTGGGAATCGATAAATCTGTCGGTTGCTTACTTAAATTTGCATAGAGAAAACATCTAGCCGATGTCTATTAATAATGCATAGAATAGGAAATGAAATTTTTCTGTAAATAAAACGGTTTCTATTTTAGTTTTAGATGGTTTGTAATTTTAACAAAATAGATGAGAAGAAATTTTATATATTGTACCTTATTTTCTCTCTAGTTATCCTGTCTCAATTAAATGATATATAGAATCGTATTTGATTCATCCGTTGTAGATTAGTGCGCGTAGTACGTACTCTAGTCCCAGTAATATAAACAATGCATTTTACATAGAAACTAGCAAATCTAAATCATTGAAAATATAACTATTTTCTTTTGACAAATGTAAAATCCAAGTCTAATACAGTTACATGAATGAAATCTATGTTGTGATTTAAAAAATTCTACTAAGTATTTAAGTGAATCTAGAACATAAATTTATATTTTAGCTATATTAAAATTATCATTATAAGTATTGAATAAAATAACATGTAACTTATTAGAATAGTCGACATTACTTTTCTCAGTGGGGCATGATAACAAAAGAATATTGTTTATCGTCCATCGTCAATAATTGACCTCTCTGTTAACAAATAAGTTGAAATATAATTGTATAAACTTCGACATACTTGTGAAATCTGGAAAAAATAAATGTTGTGATTAGTGTTAACTTACTTCTCGTTTTAAGGAAATAAACTAAAATACAATTAATTTTTTTAAAGGTTCAATGGTTAGTTGATAATTTTGAACCAGCCGAAGGTTGTTCACTTCGTCGTTCAACATTATATTCGTTCTATTTACAACATTGTTCAGAACAAAAATTAGAAGCTGTTAATCCAGCTTCATTTGGAAAATTAATTCGATCAGTTTTTCTTGGTCTTCGTACTCGTCGTCTAGGTACAAGAGGAAATTCAAAATATCATTATTATGGTATACGTGTTAAACAAAATTCATCGTTGAATGCTTTTTCGGATGAACATGGTGGATTAACATTTCGAGGTAATAACGCGTTTGCTAATTTTAAAAATCGTCGTTGGTCAACATCAAATGATGGTTCATCGCCAGAAAATAAGCCAAACATAAATGATCAATCATATTCATCACAATCAGAATCAACATTATCTCAAACAGATACAAAACAATTTCTACATGAAAATAATTCATTTATTATTAATGAAAATATTCAAATTGATTCAAATCTTCAATTACCTGAAGGAACTACACAAGATGATATTAAACGTTTTGAAAATATTTATAAAGATCATTGTCTTGTAAGTTAAACTATTTTGATTTTATTTTTTAGAACTTTAAAATATTTTCATTGAAGAAATTATTTGATGTTATAACAACATTGGATTTTGGTTCAGTTGAACAAATTTGGTTTAATTTTTGGTCTCAAACAGGAAGAGAAGAAACTATTCCCATGGCATTATTTCATTCAATGTGTTCATTATATAATATTCAAGAATTTATTAGAAATTCAGATTATCAATTATATCAACAATTAGTTGATCGATTAATTGTCGATATTTTATCACCAATGCCAAGTTAGTTATCTGTTTTTTTCTTAATAATAATTATTTAGAGTAGAAAAGCTTTTACATAAATACCAGCGATTTAAATGCATTTATTTTATATTATTGAATTTGAATATGATTAATATGAAACTAGATTTTGTTAAATGTTTGCAATTATTGATATATTATGTAATTGGCATATTAAAGCGAAAAGGAAATTCATTCAAATAATTGAATAGTTTTTTTCCCTTTGAATATTATTATAAACAATCTATTGCAATTGATAGTCTCGGTCGATGATGGTTTCGATCAGTCAGTAGTTGACTAAGAAAAAGAGAATCAATTTCTATAATATCTATTTATACTCATTGAGTTTGACAAACAATAATTCTTTAACAATATATTTATTGTGGTTCTACATGCTTACGCTTTTTAAAAATTTATTATTAGTGTATCATAAAAGATTATTAATTAAATCGTAAAGTAACTAGAAATGGATGAGCTCCGTAGTAAAAAAATATTTTGATTGAGTATCCCCCAAATGAAGACTTTTAAATTCTATTATTGTACAAATATTTTTGTTCAAAAAAAGTTAAATATTTCAATGAAATTAAGTTAATAATCGCGGGACCAACACTTAAAAGAAATTTTAAGTTATTTAAAATATTTTTGCAGACATTACTCGAGAGAATATTATGAAAATTTATGTTGCAACAAGTCATAAGATTTTAACGTAAACACATTTTTATCTCTTGAACAAATACTAATGACAAATTTTGTCGTTTGAAAAAGATACTGTTTTTATTACTCATCATATTCCGTTCTATCTTAATAATATTCACAACAGAATCTTTTTAATACGTCATGAGATCAAATTATTGATAAGTTTTTGTATTAGAAACAAATCAATTTAAGTAGTCATATAATGAACTTAATTTTTCGTATTTTTGATACTCAATATTTATTAGAAAATTTTGTTTTGCAGCAACTGCAACACAATCGATTCGAACATTTGGCAAAAGTGTTGATGGGTGGCTTCGCACAGCATTAGGTCATTTACCAGAACGATTAAAAACAATAAAATTAACAATAATCAATGCATTTGCAATGACATTAAGACGTTATACATCATTAAATCATTTAGCTCAAGCAGCACGAGCTGTTCTTCTTAATTCAACACAAGTTAATCAAATGTTAGCTGATTTAAATAAAGTTGATTTTCATAATGTTCAAGTTCGTTTCTTTTATTTTATTATCTATTAAAATAATTTAATTTCTTTTTTTTCGTAGGAACAAGCATGGTGGGTATGTGAATGTGATGATAATTTAGTTTCTCGTATTGAAAGAGAATTTAAAAATCATTTATCATCTCAATCAACACTAGAAGATTGGTCGCAATGGCTTGATTCATTATTAACTGATCTTCTTAAACCATATTCGAATTTATCAGCAGACAAATATACAAAGCAAGCAAAACAAATTCTTTTAAATTGGTCTTTTTATTGTTCAATGGTGATTCGAGATTTAACATTACGTAGTGCTGCATCATTTGGTTCATTTCATTTAATTCGTCTTCTTTACGATGAATATTTATTTTATTTAATTGAACATAAAATTGCATTGCATACACAAAAAACTCCAATTGCTATTATGGCTGAAGTAAATTTATTTTAATTTCTCTTTAAACAACTCTTTGTTTTTTTTAAGTTAACTCTTCAAAATAAATTATCAATTTATGATGGAATTAATTCACCCAATGGATTAGCATCAAGTATTTCCATTGAACGTCGAAATATTCAACCAAAAATTTCATTAGTTGTTAAAAAAGATACACTTTCGCCAGTAAATATAATTATTTAGAATTTGAAGAAATTCTTTTTATTTGTTTTATTCTTCAATAGGCTCAAATATTAACATTATCTGGTTCAACAGTTCAATTACCAATAATAAATAAATTAGTATCAGCAGCTAAATTAGCAAGTCAACCAACAATAACAACAACATCAGCAACAGCAGCAATGAATTCAACTCAACAAAATGACAAGGACAATAATAATTGTGATTCAGTTAAAAGACTTAAAACATCAGATGAACTTGTTGCTGTTTAAGTTTTCTTCTTTTTTTGTTTTCTGTAAATTTATTTGTTCTGTATTAGATTCTGTCTCCTTTTTTTGTGTCTTCAAATAAATAACCGTTCTCTTTAATTAAGAAGAGATTACACCATTTATTCAAGAAAAGAAAGATGATTTATTTAAGATAGCTGATGCGAGTTAATAAATGTTTTTCCATTTGTTGCAAATCTTCATCTTTATCATCGATCGTATTAATTAATGTAACAGCAGATTCAAGTAATTCTTTTGCTTGTTTTCCTTGTCCTGCATGATCAGATTCTTTGAAATATATTTTAATTATAAGAAATTCTTCATCAGCAAAACTATCTGATGTTAAAAAAATTTTTGCATGGAAAGAGATATCGTAAAATAACTTTTAAATAACTAAAGAATACAAGATAAAAAAAGATTTTCTTTAACTTGGAAATAAAATGCACGGTCTCATTCTCGTGTAAAAAATGTCCTTGTATTGTCGAGAAATAAAAACATTGAACAATAAATACCATTTGATCGTTGACTTTTTCCGATTTCATCGATCAGCGTTATAATGGTAAGTTCATGCAATATAACAGGAAATCAACTCGACTAAACGCTATACTGTTCCCTTATACAAAAGGGGAGTCGGAGAGTAATAACAGTTTTCAATTCAAAGAACAATTGGCTCAGAAAACAATAAGATTAAAATTTTATCAAAATATGAATAGAAATTGCTGCGTTTAAATTCAGATTGTTGCGACTTGTCAAAACACAATTGTTAAAGCATTCTGCAGATTTATGCCACAGTATGGGTGCATGCCAGAGATCACAGACTCGCCGAGTTTCCTCGCCTCGTGGCGAGGCGAGGCGAGGCGGCGTTTTCTACACCGCGGCGAGCACGAGTTGACTTTGTAGCTTGCCGAGTTACTCGCCTACATTTAGAATCTTATTTTTAATGAATAAATAGCAAATTGATGTCGACATCTTGCAATTTAATGGTACATTTTTTAGCGTATCTATTGGCTATGAAATTAAACTAATGGGAAGAATGAATGACTATTCATTCATCCGTACATATACTTAATCTATTCGGTTTAGTCCAGTCATTTCATTTTCGTAATTCAGTGTACTTTGTTTATCATATGATAGATACTTAAATGTATTACAATATAAATATGAATCTAGATACGTATTATATGTTCGAAAAACTCTTATTCTTCTCCTGATGATATTATCGACGTCACACAAGAGAATAATACAGATTCGAACAACGTAAATTATACATTGTTGAATACATCTAAAATATCTTGTAAAATGATTTACAATCCGTTGATACGTAAAGATCCACGTGTAATCTTAGTC